>MU226279.1:108098-129031 GCA_018584345.1 Thuja plicata | reverse complement strand
CACATTTATGAGGTCATATTCTATTTATTTAATTAAATATTCTCTCAAAAATCTTCTCTTCAGTTCAGAAATAGAAGTTTTGAAATAACTGTGCTTTAAAGAGAAAGAAAATAGTTAAAATCATAAATAAAACAATTAAAATAAAAAAGGAAAATAGTTTACAGTTTTCTTTAAAGAAAGCTTTCTATTTTGAACAAGTTTCCCTATCTATTTTATTTCAAAAAGGAAACTTTCTATTTTGAGCAGACTCTCAGTCTATAAAAGAACTCCCATTCCTCATTCAAAGGCCCCCAGTCATTTTTATGCATTGTTAGAATAACGAATTGCTGCTACATTTTATCATCTCATTTCTAGTTAAAAGCTCTCATTTGCAATAGATTAATGTCAAATTCTTAGATTAATTGCATTGCAATCATGTCTTAGTTTTATTTCATTTAGATTAATCTTGCATCTTTCATGTTCTTAGATTAATCTTGCATTATCTTGCATCACATTCATGAAGAAAAATCCTTCATTCTTAGACTGGTCTAGGTTGTGAGATTCTCGTTCTGAGAGCTATTCAAAACCCATGTCCACGATAGAAGGCAACAGGTCAAATCATACAGGCATGTAGGATGAATAACTCATATTCACTTCTATATGTAGCTGATGAAAAAGGACTATGTTGAAGTTTATGGTTGAATAACAAGGCCACATTTAACATATACATTTCTGGCACCCACCGTGGGGCTCAAAAATAACTTTCTGGCCTCATTCTATACTTTTTTTGATCAATTTTGGTTTTCGTCCGTACGACTCTATAATGAAAGTTTGCGCAAAATTTATCGTATAACCGCACAAAGTTTTGCAAGTACATGCATTTCTTCGTGCGCTCTGATGGGTTTCTTCACGCAGACCATAATACTTCTTCGTGCAACATTTGACTCTAGTGATATTTAAATTTTAGTTTTTGATATCTCTGTTTCTGCTGATTTCTGACCACTAATGGTTTCTGTTTGCTGTTGGCTGTGTTTTTCTGGTTTCATCTCTGAAATAGCTTAACGGTGGTTTGCAAGACGCTGAAATGAAGAAATAAATTACAAACTACTAATGTATTTACTATAGGATGCTTGTCGAAGACCTACGTATTTTCACAAAACTCTCATTTCTTTTTTTTAGTAGTTAGAACACACTTTGGTTGGTGCTTAAAACAAATCATTGTCTTGCATGATTGAAGTTTTTTCTAGTTTGTAATTCCAAGAACTATATGAATGTATCCTCTTCCCTTGCCTTTATGGATCTTGCATGTAAGAGAAATTCATAATGATTCTTCTAGAGTGGCTACCTCCCAAGTGCTTTAGCAGAGCCAGTGAGAGTGGATTGCCCAACCGATAACAGGATAAAGCCAAGCCCTTCCGAACCGTTATATAAATATTCCATTATGATTAATCTCATATGGACAGGTGTGAATTCATTGTGGCAACCAAAATCTCCTCTAGTACCCTAGTGGTGCGTTAAAGTCCTGACATCGTTAAGGTGAAAGTCTTGCTTTGAAAGGATTGGGAGAGCCCCCTTAATTCGGAAAATGACTTGATCACAACCACCTGAACAGATGTCCTTACTACAAACTATTGTTATAGTATCCAAAAACCCTCTATTTGTTGGTGCAGAAGGTCAGAGACCGACTAAGATGCCCCACACTTTTACGGCTCTTAGTATAGACAAAAGCCCTTTGGTAAGCAATTCCTTTGGGGTTTGAAGCTTGGTGTGCCTGAGAAGTGAGTGCACATGTAAGGAGGAGCCGATGCCTCCAAGCTTCTAAGTTGTCCGCTATGAGTAAGCATAGCTGAACTTTGGTTCAAGTGGGGATTCAACATATACTACCCTACCTATCTTAATATTTTGATGTGTCTGTTCTGGTTCTACAAACATTCTACTTAATGTGTTTTACGTGGGTGTATCATTTAAACAATCGAAACCAACGTCCAATCACACAAACTGTCAAACTTTAACATGTCCAAAAAAATCTATAACTCAAACTCTCTGTCTGAAAACAACATGATCTTGTCTCAGAAAATGCAATCTGGTCTTAACTATCTGATTCTATAGAATTTCATTTGTCAAAACTACCAAGTCTCACGCGAAATTTTGCCATCTTCGTGTCATTATCTGAGAAAGTTCGAGCGACATGCTGGAAATCGTCACGTGACATTTTGTAGTCTTGATATCACTTTTTTCACTAGTCTATCATCATATTTCATGTAGGACTACATAGTTTTGCGTGAGCCTTTGAGAATGTTCGCATGAGAAAGTACTTCTTCGTGCGAGTCAAACATTTTCTCAAAATAGCGAGCAATTCCCTGTCTATCTAGCATCTTTCTGCTAAATCTGGTCTCTGTTTTGGGTCTATTTATCTTCCTTCTATCTTCACATAGTATGCAACTTGGTTTCTTGGGTTGAGAATTATGTGATTCTTTCTTAAACTAGTCTTGTCTGATATCTTTTGGTCTATTTCTACTGTGTCATCATATCTTGTGTCACAATAGTTATCTCTCGGCTGTTCTAGCCTCATTTTCGATGATTTTCACCAAGTATACTTCACCTTTTGGCACTTTCTAAGAATTTACTTTGATACAGTTTCAAGTGTGGGCCTAGTTCACATCCCTTGTACAATCTTTATCTATGACTGTTACAGCTCGAAGTGGAAAAATATTCCCTTCAATCAATCAAGAAGAATCTATGCTTTCCACACCATTTCCGGTTACATCTAGTGAGGAATCATCTCGATCTCCCTCTCTGGCACTTTGACCTTATGTTAAATGATCATTTCCAATGGATTTTAGTTAGGTTTGAAACCCTTTGTTCCAAGAGGATACAAATTTTGAAAACACTCAACCTTCTCATACTGAGTCTTTACACACTGAAAACTTGCATTCTGGCAAGATGGTAGATCATGACCAATCAGGTGAACATAGTAGAGCTGACCTCTCTAAAACCTAGGGTAAATTTCATTTTCAAGACCCCCCTAATGATGAGGAAATAGAAATAACCCAAGTAGATATAGATAAAGCTTGTGCCGATAAATATTTCCGCAGGATGATGGAAATTCTCCTAGCTGAGGAAAAAGAGAAATACCTGCTAGAACTAGCCAATCAAGGGGCTAAGTTACCCTCCAAATACAATGTAGAGACCCTTGTCATGCAAGAGGAATAAATTGAAAACTCCATGTTGCAAAAATAAGTCCAAATTATGCAAGAAAAAAATATTCAACTCATGAAGGATAAAGACAAACTCGCTACACAGTTCATGCTGGAAAGCATTTGTCTATTCCTGTTTGATAAGAGTCTATGCATACCTCCTTTTCATAAAAGGAGTTGAACTTCACAAGTATGATAAATACTTGGATACCTCTGATCTCCAGGATCATTTGAGAGAGTTTGGTGCTCTCTCTATGGAGTTCATACATGATCCAACCTACCTCATGTGTCTCTTCCCACATAGTTTGGGAAGGTTGGCTATGGAGTGGTTCTCTAGACTACCAAATGACATAAATTTTTTTGACAAAATTTCCAATTTGTTTCTACAACACTATTCTCATAACATCCAACATCTGATTCACACCCGAGACCTTTGCAACTTGAAACAAATTCATGGGGAATCCTTCTTAAAATTTCTCCAAAGATGGAGACAACTTTATACAAGATATTCTCGCAAAATACATGAATCCAAAAAGTTGGACATCTTTCTAGACAATATTCTTCCCAACTTTGGATATCAAGTACAACTGTAAGGTCCTTTAAGCTTTGATGACATGATTAAGAAAGCTGTGAGAATTGACACATTTATGGTTAAGAAAGGAGAATTGAACTTACACAAGGAAAATAAACAAGGGTCTTCCTCCTCAAGAAAAGATAAACCCAAATTTCCCAACAAGAACTAGAATGTTGTGAATGATGGAGTTGTAGACAATGTGACTCCCAAGCCTTCAAAGGCTGCTTTTAATCTCACTACCACAATGCAGGTAGCCAAAGCCACTGAACAGGCTACGACATAATCCAAACCCAGTACCTCACATTTCTCTAGACCTAAACCTTGGGCTCCTAGACCCAAACGTGAGTTCACTTCTCTAGGAGAACCTCTTGATGTGGTTTACAAGAATCTCTTGGAAAACCAAATACTCACTCCATTGGATAATTCATGACCTTATGATTTGCAACCAAGACCCTCTTGGTGGAATTAATTTGCTTACTGTGATTTTCACCAAAACAAAGGTCATAAAATGGCTACTTGTCTTAAATTATGGCATAAAATCTAGGATCTCATCAATAGTGAGGTTATTGCTGTGGGAGGTCACAATAAAAAATCAGACCACCAAGCTTTTAAAGACCCATTTCCTCCTCATGGGAAAGGTGATTCATTCAAAGGCAAAATTACTGATGCCAAGGTCAACTATACATACACCAATAATGACAATGTCATTAATATGGTTGAGCCTGTTGATACTGGATACTGTAATGTTGTCATTCTCAAGGGAAGGGAAGATACTCCCAAGCCCAAAACTCCTTTCATCTTGCGAGGGTCTACACCTCAGCCCTTCGAATAAGAACACTCTCAGGTCAGTGTGAACGTTGTTACTTGATCACATGCTAAGATCATTCTCAAAGGCCCTGAGCCTTCTAGGTCTATACCAACACAACCTACAGACAAGGCTACTATTGGCTCCATCAACAAGAATCCAAAATTAGGTTCCTCATCTAATGCTACTAATTATAGCATTCTAGATCAATTACAATGTACTAAAACTCAGATCACCTTCTTCGAGCTGCTGAAAATCTCCCTTGCTCACAGGGAGATCCTTGACAAATCCCTCACCGAGGAAAATGTCCCAAAAGATATCTATCTTTACTGGTTTCAATCCATCGTAGGTCACTTGACCTCCTCCCATTACTTGTCTTTCTCTAAGGAAGACGACCATTCTTTGAGTCAACCAGACAACAACCCCTTGCACATTGAAGTCATGATTGGTCCAAAGCGCGTTCATCGTATTCTCATAGATAATGGTGTTGGCCTCAACATTTGCTCTGCTAGCTTCCTTATTGAATTAGGATATGGAAAAGACTGCATAGATGCCGCAAAAAGATTACTATTAAGGCCTATGATGAAGAAGAACAAAAATCTAAGGGGCTAGTTGTGTTTCCAATTAGGGTTGGCCCTGTTGAAAGAGATGTTATCTGTCAAGTGCTTGACATTCCGTTAGCATACAATATTCTGTTGGGAAGGACATGGATCCATGAAATGCAGGCCATCCCTTCAATATACCATCAGTGCATTAAGTTCCCATTCCAAGGATCTGAAGTGACTATACCTGCTAATACACACTATGATTGCAACACACTCACAAAATCTGCTGATATCTTTGTACCCACCAACAGAAAGTCTACTGAGTTCCTCGAGACTAAACTAAAGGAAATGGAAAAGGGTATGACACTCAAGGATACTGACATGGGAGGATATCAGATTGAACCCATGCTATCTGTTACATCTCTACCTTTGTCTCCATGTTCTTTTGGAAGACCTACTGAGAGCAGTAAACCTTCTATAGTTCCTCCTTAAACAAAATATGGTGGTACTTTTGTAAAGGCCACGATACCATTAGAAGAAGAAGCTGAAAATAGGGCTATCAAAGCTTGGATCTATAAAGGGGAAGACACCTCTGAATAAACCACTACACCTTGTGACATAAAACCTGAGCAATATGGCAAGGGTCTGACTATTATGAAATGCTCTGGCTACAAAGGGAATGGTCCCGTAGGTGCGAATCATAAAGGATTGATTGCACCACTTGAAGCTATTGGTCAAAGAAAATGTGAATCTACAGGTATAGGCTTCAAGAAACTCACATTTCAACTGGGGATAAACAAGTTTGTACCTAAAGCAGATCAACAACCAACACCTAAAGATACATCTAAACCTGAAGAGTCTGAAGATAGTTATGAGGAATATTGCTTCCCTTGTCCCATTCCTCCAGATCTAGCAACATTCTTTGCTAAGCTAGATGACTTTATACCGTGTGTCAGTACAGTTGAGACTGACAACGACTCTGATGACACCACTTCACTTGCTCCATTAACCTATGAAAATTGGAAAGAAATGCAAACTGTCAATCCAGGTCATCATGGTGATTTGTACATACCACCACACTTCCAAGAGCAGTTTGAACAGGAGTAAACTCAGCCACTTCTCACTAAACAAGAAACAAACAATGTTACAAGAACATATGAAGTACCTATGTCAAACGGTGCCCATCTAACCATAGCAGATTTTTTAGGTAGAACTCATCCCAACTAGGGGAAAAGAGTTGATTTCACCCATGTTCTTAATATGAAACCTAATGATGAAACAAACTTTCATGAATACGAGTTTGACAGTTTTTCAAGCACTCCCTTTGACATGGATATAGAAACAATGAATACATATGAAAATATTCTCAAAGTAGGTGAAGGGTCTAGTATAAGGTCAAATGATTTTGATTCCATAGATGTTAACATGTTGTCTACTACAGTCACTAGGAATCAAAGGAATTCGACTACACCTTTGGATGAGATCGCTCTAGGTCTTGACTTCCTTGTCCATGCTTTGACTGATTATACCATGAACACACTTGAACCTGTCACTTATCTTTCACTCTGCCATCCCAAGATTATAAAATGGAACTCTCCCTCTCCATCTAATGAAGTCCTTATGTTCCAAAATGATTACGCTCTTGCCTGTTACCTCAACACTGTCAAATCTGTAATGTCCTCCACTAGCAAAGAAAGTGTCAACATGACTGAGGCTGATATCAAGTATCTCAGTCACAAAATCAAAAGTAGAAAAAATAGGTGCTTTGATAGTGAAAACCACATTGCGGCAGTGTCATAGCCTAAAAAAGTCAAAATAAAGGACCTATCCAAGGGTGAAAACCTCTCTGAGGTGCCCGAGGATGAGATACTTGATACGCTTTAGAGTCATTTCCTAGAATGATCATCTATGCTAATCAAACCAACTCAACCAATCAACTTGGGTACAAAGGTTGAACCTCAGATCATTCATTTGGCACAATCATTATCTGAGGCAGAAAGAGAGGAATTCATTACATTCTTCTGGAGCAAAAAGATAAAATTTGCATGGAAATATTCAGACATGCCAGGGTTAGACCCTAATCTAATCATGCACCACTTGTCCATTGAACTAGGTGTCAAGCCTATCAAACAAAAGCTTAGAAAATGCATCCACATGTGGCTCTACTTGTCAATGATGAATTGGAGAAACTTCTTAAGGTAGTGTTTATAAGAGCAATTCACTATGCAGAATGGATCTCTAACATTGTTCCAATATCAAAACATGACAAATATATCTGAGTCTGCACAGACTTCAGAGACTTGAATAAGGCATGTCCTAAGGATGAATTCCCATTTCCCAATATTGATATGATTGTAGATATGACAATATGATATGAAATGTACTCACTAATGGATGGTTTCTCTGGCTAAAACCATATAAAGATCGCGCTAGAGGACCAAGAGAAAACTGCTTTCACATGTGCATGGAGCACTTTCTATTGGAATGTCATGCCCTTTGGACTAAAAAATGTTGGTGCTACATATCAGAGAGCTGTCACCACCATATTTCATGACATGATGCATAAAAAAATGGAAGATTATGTTGATGACACTCTAGCTAAGAGCATGCAACAAGAGAAACACCTTGCAGATCTAGGTCCTATACTAGATCACATGGAACAGTTTAGTCTGAGGCTCAATCCTAAGAAATGTGCATTCGGCGTAACCTCTGGAAAATTGCTTGGTTATATCATCTTTGCAAAAGGCATTGAAGTGGATCATGAGAAAGTTCAAGCTATCATGGAAATGCCGCCACCAAAGAATATCAGAGAAATGAGAGGACTTCAAGGCCGGTTACAGTCTATCCGGTGCTTCATCTCACAACTGGCAGACAAGTCCCAACCATTCATCAAGACTTTACACAAGGGTGTGACTTACCAATGGAACAAGGAATTTGATGAGGGGTTCACACAAATCAAATAGTATCTTGCGAAACCGCCAATATTGATGCCTCCTATTCATGGGAAGCCACTTATAATTTACATCTCTGCTACAGATATATCATTGGGTGTCCTATTAGCCCAAGAAGATCAGAACAACAAAGAAAGGGCTATCTACTACATTAGTATAACTCTGGTCTCATATGAAACAAACTATTTTTTTATAGAGAAGGCTTGCTTCATAGTGGTATTTACTTCACAAAAATTGCGACACTACATGCTGGCTCATACTACATGCCTTATTGCTAAAATTGATCCTCTAAAATATTTGCTCAGTAAAGCTACCCTCATAGGTAGACTAGCTAAATGGGTCATGCTTCTTAGTGAATTTGATATTGAGTATGTAGAAAGAAAAGCCATTAAGGGGCAAGTAATTGCAGATAAATTAGAAGAAGCACCTCTAGTAGATCATCAACCATTGAACATTGAATTTCCAGATGAGTCCATATTACTTCTCACACATCGATCCTAGACTATGTTCTTTGATGGTTCATTTATCCAACAGGGGTCAGGTGCTGGGATACTGTTCATCACACCTCAAAGGTACTCTTTACCAAAAGCATACAAGATGTTGTTTCCTTGTACAAACAACATTGCTGAGTTTGAAGCCTTGATCAATGGTATGAAGATTGCCCTTGAGTGGTGAGTGGACAAGCTCAATGTCCTTGGAGATTCACAATTAGTCATCAATCAAGTAAATGATATCTATCAGACAAAAGATGACAAGTTGGTGACTTATAAATGGTTGGTTGGTGACCTCAAGAAATATTTTGTTCACATCACATTTCAACAAGTTCCAAGGGCAGATAATAAAGTGGTAGATGCAATGGCTACTCTTTCTTCCATGCTATAGATACCAGAAAATGATTTTTGACATGAATTTCTAGTGGAGACGTTACGCCACCTAGCCTATGATTCCCCTGAGTCCCAGATGATCTGTTCTGTCATTGGACATGACTCATTCAACTACCATCATATTTATTCGTACCTTCATGACCAGATTGTTCTAGACACTTACACCCAAAATGAGAAACATCACTTAATCTACAGTGCTTCACAATTTGTCATCATAGCTAACGACTTGTATCGGTGCGGTCTAGATGGTACCCTTCTTAGGTGTTTAGAACCCAATGAGTCCAAATTTGTGTTAGTAGAGGTGCATGAAGGCATCTATGGGTCTCACTCTAATGGCCTAATACTGGCCCATAAACTTATTCAAGTTGGTTAATATTGGCTAGATATGGAAAAAGAAGCTACACAGTTTGCTAATTCTTGCAAAAAGTGTCAACTACATGGAAATCTGATTCATGCTCCAGCCAAGGAGCTTATTCCCTTCATTAATTTCTAGCCATTTCAACAATGGGCCTTTGACTTGGTGGGTCAGATTTATCCCTCATCCTCAAATGGACATAAGTTCATCATCACAGCTACGGACTATTTTACCAAATGGGTGGAGGCAGTCCCTCTCACTGTTGCCAATGGAAAATCGGTAGCAATGTCCATTCTCAACTACATCATCTATAGGTATGGTGTACCCTCAACAATAATCACTGATAATGGGGGGAAATTCAAAAATAAGGATTTTATAGAGCTATGCTCTAAGTTTAAAATAACTCAGCATTGGTCTTCCATCTATTGTCCTCAGGGTAATGGACAGGCGGAAGCATCAAATAAGACAATCCTTAAAATCCTGCATTGCATAGTTCACAAATATGGATGAGATTGGCATCTCCAAATCAATCTAGCTCTCTGAGCATACAGGAGAAGAATAAGAAAACCAATAGGGGCTACGCCCTATGCTTTGGTTTATGGAGCAGATGTCGTGTTATTAATTGAGGTTGAGATTCCTTCTCTACGAGTCTCTCTGAAGTGCCTCATTACTGACGATGATAACAAAATATCTCGGCTACAAGAGCTAGAACTACTTGACGAATGTTGGCAAGTGGAATTTGATCACCTTAGAGCATGCTAGAAAAGGATGTCCAATAGATATAACAAGAAGGTTCGACCAAGGGACTTCCAAGCGGGTGACCTCATTCTGAGGGAAAACCCTAAGAATCAACAACATCATATCCAGAAAGGAAAATTTGAACCAAATTGGCTTGGTCCATATGTTGTCACTATAGTGTTTGGTTCTGGCACCTATCAAATTTCTACTACTGAAGGGGAATAACTCAAAGGGCCCATCAACGCTCTTCATCTAAAACGGTTCTACAGCTGAGACATCTTCAGTATGCTCATGTATATAGTAAAGTCCTAAAAAAATTCTAAAAATCTGAAAAAGTCCTAAAAAAATGATCATCTTAGTGAAAACCTAGTGATAGAAACTTTGATGTATCTCGAAAAAAATCATATATTCCAAAAATACAAAAAAATACAAAAAAATTGAAAAAATACAAAAAAAGAGAAAAAAAGAAAAAGGTGCCATTGATGAAAACCTGGCAAACAGGCATCATTGTAGCAAAAAAAGAAATTTTGCCAAGAAGGTGAAAACCTGGTAAATAGGTGCCTCTTGTTCCACATTGCTATATCTATCACAACACCACTTGGCTTTATGCATTTGCTTTCCTACTTTCCTACTTTCCTGCTTGCATTTGCTTTCTGCATGCTTTCAGCTACCCATCACGACACCAACTTAAATGGATTGAAACTGGTCATACTCTCAGAGCAACCCTCCTGGTTTAGGGGGCACTATCTTATCACTTTTTTGGGATCTCCTTCATGATATTCACCAGTGGTTCTCACTGCATTTGCCTACTGTCACTTAGCTTATACTGAGTTCTCTCTCCTTGAGAATCTCTTCGCATCAGTCACCAGTGGTTCTCACTGCGTCTGCGTACTAATGTCTAGCTCATACTACGGTCTCTTCACTCGAGCATATCTCTCGCATCAGTCACCAGTGGTTGTCACTGCGTCTTCCTACTATCACCATACTATTGAGATTTCTCACATCCATTACAGTTGGAGTTGTACTCAATGATCTATCTACCAATACTTAGTCTTGATGATTATTTTCTTTAGTTTGTACATAGATTTCGGTCACTTTCGTGACACTTTGGTTCATTTGTGAACCCTACTGACTTGACACTGATTCAACACCATATGCCTGGGGGCAACCAAATCTAGTTTGTCCTCACAACATACGTCAAGTCAGTCATCGCTACTAGGGGCATGAGTCCCCAATTTGATCACATCTTTGGTTTACACCCGAGTCAGTAATCTTGTCACTTCTGCAGGACAACTATCTACTGACACAAACTGTTGTTTTTCAACACCACCATAAACAATGTTTTTTCAACACTATCTTTGGACACATCTATGTTTTTCAACACACATCAGATATCTCAAACATAAACAATAGATCAATAACAATCAAACACAATGCACTCACAAGCACAACAATGTTTTTCAACACCCTCTACACATACATATTCGAAAAATTTGAAACTGGCTGAGCTATGATTGAATCTTTCTTTGTATGTTGTCTATTCTCATGGATTTCATTGATATTTTCTTTGTCTACCACTTGTTGGTGTAGTCCCGATGATCCAGAAATGTCAAATAAATAGGGTGTATGTGATAAGAGCTCCCACACTAAGGTGGAAAAGCCTCACATCCCTTGATCTTGTTTATTTGTATGCCATGGTGAGGTCAGTACTATCTCCTTGACTGTTATTGCTCTATTTGTTTACGCATGATAACACTCATAGTTATCTTGGCTTTGAATGCCTTGATACTGGTGTACGCTTGCAATATCAACTGGAAATAATGTTCAGGTCATCTTGGCTTTTGTGCCCTGGTGCTTATGTTTGTTTCCTACATTTTATCCGATGAAAGTCATATTCATATCCTTATGGTCGTAGTGGCACCAGTAAGGATTGTATTGACTATGATGTTCCAAAAATGCTCAATGATAATGATTATATGATGGGTCTCACAACCATGTCCTAGGTATTGCATCTAGCATAGGATTGCATTTTCTTTCTAGACTTGCATTGTGGCAGCAATTCGATGTTCACTTCATTACATTCTCCTAGATTTGTACATTGGGGAGTTCTTCTTTAGAGTCCTAGTTTCATCATGACTGCACAAGTGTTCGATCCTCGCTCTTGATTCTTTACATGTTCTCTTAGTTAGCATCTGTCACACATCTGGACATCCTGCATGAGATGTTAGTACCATACACATTACATTTGCATTATCATTTACACATTACATTTACATATTTCCCTTCACAAGTGCATGCACATAAATCATCTACATACATACAGATTTGCATCTACATACATGTGCATTTCATACATTTACATATATTCAAAACATGTTCAGCCATTTGCATACATTCTAACTCATCTAAACATCTAAGCATATAGGAAACATCTCATGCAATACAAATGTGACACATGTGATGATACCAAAAGATGACCTCATATATATATATATATATATCTCATATGTGTCGATAAAATACAAAATGGTGCAACTTAAGCACAATCTATCTCAAAAGTGGTGGTACAATACATGGATGCCAATGCATCAGATACATCCTATGATCTCATCTATCAATATATCAAGTCTAACTTTGGTCCTCTCCCTCGTCATCTGGAGGAGGTGGAGGAGGCATATCTGGTTGTGGTGGTGCTTGTGCACCCTCTGATCCTCTGGCATACAAGGAAAATATCAGCACCTGCGACGCCTCATCCGGCACTACCCCCACATAAGATGCATAATAATAGGCTTCTTGGGTGGCATGATGTCCTCCCTCCAATTGAAGCTTCTCCTTTATCATCCACAACTGCCCTTAGAGCTCCTATACCTCCTGGTCCCTATCAAGTATTCATGCATCCCTCACTGCAACCTATACCTACAAGTCATCGACCTACCTCACAAGTTGTCACACTCTCTCTCGCTCTCTACAGGGCATCTTGTGCCTGTGATAGTGCATCCCTAGGTACTAAACCCTATACCAACTCCTGTGCAGGCTGATCCTCTTGCATCAGATCATCCTACTAGACCTCTTGCTGTCCCTCTTGCTTCTCTATCTACTTCTGTACATCATTAAGATGTGCAACTTTCCTCCACCTGCTCTGCCTCTTGCTGCTACTTGTATCGAGATCAATCCACATATGTCATATAGGTATATCCACATGTACAATGCGTGGCCATGGTACCTGTTGTAGTGGTGGCCGCGGTACCTACTATAGTGGAGGCACTGGTGCTTACTGCTATGGCACCTATGGGTGCACTACCTGTGCTGGCACTGCCATACCAACTAGATCTATACATCGTGGGAAGGGATGAGTCACAAAATGCTCCCTGAACTCTAGGGTCATGCCACCATCTGCAATCGCACTCAAATAATCCCATTGAGTCTGTGCTAGGGATCGTACATCAATCATTCATCGACCA
Organism: Thuja plicata; assembly: GCA_018584345.1. NCBI lineage: Eukaryota > Viridiplantae > Streptophyta > Pinopsida > Cupressales > Cupressaceae > Thuja > Thuja plicata. The sequence continues at coordinate 115,542 of MU226279.1, read as the reverse complement.
GTATCTAACTTGGCTGACCATCCCTTCCTAAGCTCATCAGAAAAATGAGTATAGGAAAAAAACTCCCGTGAAATCTCCTGTGCCTGACCAAACTGCCGCCAGACATGTGTCAAAGGAAACCGCTTAATAACGGATATGTCTCTACCAAAGAGAGGCTGTGAAACAAGCATGTACCCTAGTTGATCACTGGCATCATCCCAATCCTTTGTCAACCTCCATGGTCGCCATGTCATAACAACCAGATCATCGAGCTGAGCTCGCCACTGCTCTATCTTACATAGCGCGGGCTGGGTAATCAAACCTTTGTATCTATATATATGGCTCCAATGGCTATCTCAAGTCCTTGCACACGGGTCGGGTAACTCTTAGGTGCTCCCATACCCACACCTATAAAATGAATACTCCTACCGCCATACTCTTCGCCTCTCTATAGGTGATCTTGTGCATCTGATGATACATGTGGGATAACATACACTGCCCCCATTCGTATTTGACTGGATCCTAAAACATCCTCTGCAACATCTGGCCCCAATCGCACTCAAAACCATGCTGAACATGATCTAACATCAGATAACATCCAAGGAATGCTACCAAAACCATGGTCAATTAGTGTCCATGCCCATACTCTCTGATCACCTCCTCCCATGGGATGGTTCTACCCATGACAAACTCATCCTGTAAGATCTCTCACAACGCTAGTGTATCTAGCTGGGACTGTACCTCATACTCCACTCTAGGACCATGGAAGGGTATCCTGAGAATCCTGTAGATATCCTCTGGTGTCATTGTCATCTCACCCTGAGGAAGGTGAAAGGTGTTCATTTCTGAATGGAAACGCTCTACTAATGCTCCTAGTAACCCATGATTAACCCAAATGTTGGGTATCTCACAAAGATGTGATAGGCCCAAAATATCAATATGAGCAATCTCTGCATCATCCAACTATCTCACCAACCCACTGATAGCTAGATGATGTGACTTGAATGCAATGTCTGGGAATGCGACCTGCAAGACATACAAACAACAACACACGATCAGTAATTGACTCATGATTCACGATAATCAATGCAAAAATGAGAACTAAAGCATTACAGACATCCTACAGATAGGAAAAATGCTAATGCAAATGCTATTAGACGTGATGCAAACTCATCTTGCATTCAAACTGTTAAGTTTTCTCCATGCGAAGAAGCGGCCTTTCGTGCGAAGAATTTTTACAGGTCGCGCGAAGTTTCATCCCCGCGTGAAGTTTCATCATTGTCCAGGTGAGAAACCCCCTTGTCAAAGGGTTTCCCACGTGACACGTGGTTACCCTCCCATGCAAGGATGACCACCGACTAGTGCAAGAATTCACCTTTTGCTGATTTCTCACGCGAGCTTTCTTCACGAACCACGCGAAGAAACTAGTTCTTCGCGTGAGAACCCACAGACCACTATCTAAAAACATGAAAAATGATGCAAAAATTAACTGAAAGAAATGAAATTTGAAATGAAAGAGAGGTTAATCAACCACCTACCAGGGGTCCATATGCTACTGGCCAACTGTGCCACCTGGATCACTCAAAACGATGTGTGCTCACAGGTACCACCATTTTTGCTCAGAGCTCAAATCTCAAAAGTCAATGGATGCAAATGATTTGAAAATGACCTTTTGGACTCATATATAGGTTTTGACCTAATTTTTAGAAGTGCTCTGATTTGCATGAAAATTTCACCACTAGCTAATTTAGCCACTTTGAATCCATTTTCGTGATCAAAATTAAAATATGACACTCCTATATAGCTCAAAATCATATTTTAAATGTTTTGGGATCGACGCGATCAGACGCTTGTGAAGTCAACTTTCTGACGTCGCCTTCTTGACAAAATCTTATCTAATCAACATTTTCTCAAATCTTTGACTTTTTTCCTGAAAAGTCAACTCTGGTCAATTGGACCTCAACATTGCTCAAAATTGATTCCGAATATTACAAATTCTTTCGTAATCTATTCCGAGTTCTTCTAGATCCTTGATTCAACATTTATCTATGATTTCTCACTCTGAATCATCATTATGACATGTCATCTTTCTATTTCACTCCCAAGGGGGCAGGATGATTACATCATTGAATCTATTCCAATCAATCTGATCTAATTTTCAAAAATCCTCGTTGCTAGGGGCATCTCACCACTTGGGGCATGTTCAACTTTCATACCTTATAGTCAAAACTGGATACTCCATAATCAATAAGGACATCTTTGTTCCCTACATCTCATCATCTATTTGGTATCGAGGCAATCTAACCGAGATCCATGAGGATCAAGCTTCGTTCTAGAGATGATTCTTGAAATCTCAATCTATTAAGTATCTGAGCAATCTAACTTAGATTCTTGAGGATCAAGCTTTGTTCTGGAGATGATTCCCAAAATCTCAATCTATTAATTATCTGAGCAATCTAACTTAGATTCTTGAGGATCAAGCTTCATTCTGGAGATGATTCTCAAAAACTCATCTATTAGGAATTGGGGCAATCTAACCCCGACTCCTAAAAATCAAGCTCTGTTCTGGAGATGATTCTAAAACTTGATCTAACCTAGATATTGGGGGACTAAGCTTGATTCTGGAGATAGTCCTAAAAATCTCTATTGACTATATTTTTATGGACAGGTATTGGGGCAATCTAACCCTGACTCCTAAAGGTTGAGCCTCGATCTAGGGACAGTATTTTGAAAGATATCAATCTATTAGGTATCGGGGCAAACTAACCCAGATCCCTGAGGATCAAGCTTCGTTTTGGAGATGATTCTTGAAATATTAATCTATTAGGTATCGAGGCAATCTAACCTGGATCCCTGAGGATCAAGCTTCATTCTGGAGATGACCTCAAAAATTCTACTTGACCGACGTCTTGGCAATATAACCTAGACTTTGGAGAGTTAAGCTCTATCCTGGAGATGGCTCTGAAATCTTCATCATTCGATCTTTGAAATGTATTCTTCTATGCTTCAGACATCAGACTATTCGTTTAATGAATGCGCTGCTCGTATATCAATTCAAAGAGGGGCAAACTGTAACACCCCAAAATTGGCATCTTGCAACCCTAACCAATTTTGTTGCATTTGTCATTCTTCTGAATCATTAATGTCCTATTGTACTAGGCAATTCTGAGTTTTGACTGACTCTACTTGACCTAAGTGTCAAATGCAGAAAATCCTAAATTTGAATTAATCATACATTATATTTAATTCCTAAATATCAATCAATTAATTAAACAAACCCCACGATTGATTTAATTATAAAGTCCTAGCACTTTAATTAAATTAAATTCACCCCTTTTAGCTAAAACACATGAAAAGTAATTAAATAATATTTAATTATTAAATAAATATCCTCATTTCAATAATTGAATTCAGATAATTGAGAAAAACACATTTATGAGGTCATATTCTATTTATTTAATTAAATATTTTCTCAAAAATCTTCTCTTTAGTTCAAAAATAGAAGTTTTGAAATAACTATGCTTTAAAGAGAAAGAAAATAGTTAAAATCATAAATAAAACAATTAAAATAAAAAAGAAAAACAATTTACAGTTTTATTTAAAGAAAGCTTTCTATTTTGAATTGGCTTTTCTATCTATTTTATTTCAAAAAGGAAACTTTCTATTATGAGCAGACTCTCAGTCTATAAAAGAACTCCCATTCCTCATTTAAAGGCCCCCAGTCATTTTTATGCATTGTTAGAATAACGAATTGCTGCTACATTTAATCATCTCATTTCTAGTTAAAAGCTCTCATTTGTAATAGATTAATGTCAAATTCTTAGATTAATTACATTGCAATCATGTCTTAGTTTAATTTCATTTAGATTAATCTTGCATCTTCATGTTCTTAGATTAATCTTGCATTATCTTGCATCACATTCATGGAGAAAAATCCTTCATTCTTAGACTGGTCTAGGTTGTGAGATTCTCGTTCTGAGAGCTATTCAAAACCCACGTCTATGATAGAAGGCAACAGGTCGAATCATACAGGAATGCAGGATGAATAACTCATATTCACTTCTGTAGGTGGCTGATGAAAAAGAACTATGTTGAAGTGTATGGTTGAATAACAAGGCCACATTTAACATATACAGATTCCACCAGGAGCTTTGCTCAAACCGCAAGAAAACTCCAGGGCCAGGTTGTAAACCTTTTCCAGAGTATCCCAGTCATTTGCGGTGGTGGTTCTCCAAAGGATAGTGGCAAAAAAAGGGTCCATGGTGTTAAGATATGTCTAGATGGTCACGTCCATTGATGGGATGAAGGGGCCCGTGCACCGCTTCAAGGCTCTTTGGAACCGATAGTTGAATGTTGTGAGGGGTTCATTCAGTTCTTTCCTGATGGAGATAAACTAGCTGTGGGACCACACCAGGTCCATGTGTATGTGGAAGGCCGCCAGGAAGGCATCTTCCATATACTGCCAACTATTGATAGAGTTGGCGGGCAAGTTAAGGTACCATTTTAACTCATTCTATCCCAACGACAGAGGAAACATCTGGGTCACAACGTCTTGATGTGGGATCTGGTGTCAGTTCATGGCATTTTTGTATGCCTATAGATGATCTTCTGTGGTTCATGAGCCTAGATGCTCATATCTAGGGAAAATCTTCTCCAGATGTGGAGGAAGATTGTTGGTGGCACGAGGAAACTACCCCATTAGGGACCCAGTGTTACCAAAGTAAGTAGCCATCTGGTGTGTTTGATTTTGGCTATACTGAGCATTGGTCCCTGAGATTTTCTGGGCTACTTGGGTATTCTGAGATATAGTAGATCCCTAGACAAAGTTGGCAGGCTGCTTGGTTTGCGGAGTCGGGTTCTCTCGAGCAGGAGGCTCAAGTTCAAAAAACATTCTGGGATTGGGGGATGATCTAAGGACTCTTTCAAATTGTGCAGGTGAAAATGATTCCTAAAACTATGGCTTGGGGAACCCTCAGGTGGTGTAAAGTTAAAATCTTCTGAAGGGGATGAGCTCATCCCCTCCTTCTAGTGCTAGTTTCTATTGATGGGACTTTGTGACTGGTCTTATCAATAGATGTAAGTTGTCATCGGGTATCGGAGTACCAGCCAAGTTCACCTGTAAAGGTTTTTCAGGGAATAAATTCTCCGAGCCTTCAAGCACCCGAGTGTTGGGTCTTGATAGTGCGGGGAGCTAAGTTGGGTGTGTGAGTGTTTTGTTCAAGGGGATTGCTGGTTTTTGGCTCATCTTCTTCAGAGATTTTGTTATTAGGTCAGGGTTTCCTACAAGCATGCATTAGTTTACCAAATAAACTTCAAAATATATGCTAGAGTTAGGAGTTCATTTCTTCTACTTATAGTTATGCTAAATATTTCAAACATCAACCATGCTCTAATGAACTATACTAAATACTAAACATATACAGAACCAGCGATTCATACATATTCAATAGCAAGGGAAAATAGGTTGTTAATCTACTTAAAACATTAGAGCAGAGGACATCATAAACATATAGCATAAAAGAATTTTAACTTAGGGATTTGAACACCAACAACATCATTGCCAGAACTCTTCCTTCTTCATTAACAAGTTTCCAGCATCACTGGTGTGTACATCAATGGCTCTAAGAGAGCATATAACTACTAAGAACTAATGAGAACTACCGAGCATGGAGCTCTGCAACTACAAGAAATGAAATGCTAAATGCTAAGAGTATTGGATTGCAAAATCATAAATTTCTCTGACCCTTGAAATGAGGTTGGACTTGTTATTTATACATATACTTGCCCTAAATTTTACCCTAATCTAACTGTACACTCAACATTAAAATACAATATCCGGTGGCCAGTACTACCTGCACCACTTACAATGACCTTGAAAGAGCAGAGGACTGACAGATCCATAGAAGAAGACAAGAAGAAAGGATGGAAGAATCGGCCTTGAGAAGAGTGCCGGAGAAAGAATAGAAGAAATCTGATCTTCCCAGAGTTTGAGGCTACATGCCTCATTAATGTGAAATGCGGCTCACTATATTTGATGCAATAGGTAGTTAATGCTAGAGCAGTGCCTTGGGAAGATCATTTGTCAGGACCATCCCCTATTTGACATACCTTATTGACTACTGGATAATTACCGATCGGCTTTGGGGAACCTGGACATGGGTCATTGAAAGAATACAAAACTGTTGGATCTAGGACTCTGGGATCCAGGAGCTTACACTCAAAGAATAAAGAATGTTCAAACTACACCTCACTGGTGGATATCTCTAGAATCTGGAGAACTTTGACTATCCATTGTATATCTTAAATGTTTCCAAGAGATGGGAAACTCCATCTTCATCAATATCCTTGAGGCTAGTTTGGCGGTACCTAGCCATCTCCACCTGCTTTCCCAGATTTGGGGTGTTCCCCTTGAATTCTGTGGCCATCTTCATGACATCGTGGGCTCAGAGCACCATGCAGGATATGCGTGACATTTTTTCTCCGTCCATTCCCTCCGGGGACTGATATCAAGCCTCCATTAGCTCGTCAAATTTCCCTACAACATATTCCTCTGGAGTACACATCTCAGTGCCAAAGGGATCGACTCCCAAAACCCTTGTAACAAATGCCTTTTATAAATTTAAAGAATACTCAACCTCCAGAACTTTATCCTGTAGGCCCCCTACTAGTTTCTTGCTTATCTCCAATTTGAGATCAAGTCTGGAGTGCTGGGTTCGGATAAAGTTGTAGGAATCTTCACCTAAAATTCTGGCCTCGGTGACAATTTTTTCTTTGAGACTCATAAGTTCTCGCAACTCACCCATCCAAGACTCATATTGATCGGTCTCTCCTACCCAGAGGGAAATGGTATTGTGGGCTTGGTGTAAAATTTTATCGGCTGCGTACAGGTCCAGTAGTGTAGCTACTAGAAAATGCCAAACGTTTCCTACCTGTTCAGCCACCCAATTGTCAGCTACCTATGCCTTCTTTTTCATACTTCTTAGCATGTCTATAATGCCCCACCAGGGAACCCAAGAGGACTGAACATCTAATCTCTAAAGATGAAGTCAATTTTTTTTTTTTATAAAACTATTACAATGCACATACTAAAAAGAATCGATACACATATGCTCACAAAACATGAATGCAACATAACTGAGATTTCCTAGTCCTCATAGGTTCCCTAACACTTCTACTCAAACAATATTAATTAATCTAATTACATTTAAGAGTTTCATAATGAGTTACAAGTATAACATATTTATAAACCTTCAGAATAAATGACTATTGTATGATGAACATGTTTCAATGAGTAGTCACCACCATTTAATTTACCAACACAATCCATTCTTCATATAAACATTAGGGTAAAGAATATCATGCATTATCACATACCCTACTACCTAGATGTACATTGTACTAGATATATTTTAAGACACCAACCAAAATGTTCCTAACTCATTCTTAATATCAATCATAAGTTAAA
>MU226279.1:92063-104684 GCA_018584345.1 Thuja plicata | reverse complement strand
ACATATCAAATTGTTTCATAACACAATGTTCCTAAAATATCATGAACACATAGTTGGAATCACTACTCAAAGAGAAATATACATCAAACACTTACGTGGAGATGAGATAGATTGGACTACTAACTTCCATCAGAATCATTAGTAGAGAATAAAAGTCTCAAACTTCCAATAGGCATAATCAGGTTTTGTGAGGGTTGGAGGGGAATTACAGTGTCTATGTCACCCTGGGGGAGAGGTGCTTTGGAGGTGGAAGCTTCCAGAGGGATGGCAGTGATGGGTTGTGCAAGCTCTGTCAAAATCCTGAGGAGATTGACACTCTTTTATTTTTCCTCCTTCAACCTTTGGGCCTATTTGTCATAGCGAGCCTCTATTTCCCAACTAGCCTCCTTCAATAGGTCCATCTCTCCTTTTTTATCCCTCTTCCCGAGAGGTATTTTGTGATTGCATACTCTGCAACACTCACTGCTACTTCCTCTTTATCTGGGGAGGGGTCACAATAGTCACGACTGTATCCCCGCTCGGACTAGTCCAAATGGAATGGAGGGTTCGGGCCTTCTTCTATTTGGGGGTGCCCTGTGCCTACACCATCATCTCAGCCAGGGAGAGATGGGCCTTTGTCTCTACTAGGGCCTTCCAATTCTTAGATTCCACCAACCATTGTGGTGGTGGGGGTGGCCTTGCTGCTAAATTTTGATCCTGTGAATTCTCCCCAAGGTTTCGTTGTTCATCCCTGGTATTTTGAGTCTCTTCGGACTATTGTTCTATATTCTCCAGACCACCCACATCATCAACCTTAGTGTTATCATCATCATTTGGCCCGGTGTCCTTGTCCTTAGCAGTATCGGACTCAACATTTGTATTTCTAAGGTTTTTCCTCTCATCTTGTTGTTGTTGTTGCTGCTGTTCCTTGGCACCATCTGTCGGGACATTTTCCTTCATTGGTGCATCTTCTAGAGGTGGCAGAGGTGTCTGGCTAATATATTTTTTTTGGGCCACTGAGACCACCTTGCCAAATTCTACCCTTTTTGGGGTAAGTGGAGGCATCTGGAGCATGGCGACTGAGGTTATGATTTCTCCCATAGGTCTGGTTCCCTCAGCCGATGCCATTTTTGGTCTTGGGAACCTGTATCTCTTGTACATCAGAGATGTCTACCTATTTTGGTTCCTTTTCTGCTTCTATCCAAACTTCGTACTTTGTGGTAGCTTCTTTCTCTGAGATCTCCCCTTCAGTGGGGATTACCACTTCCTCCTGGGTGGTGATCTCTTCCACCGCTCTCCCAATATCCCCTTGTAAATTCACAAGTTCATATGTCCCAAATAGGTTGTCAAAGTCATCATGCAGAGGGGATGTCTCCGGGGGATTCTCCGGTTGATTGTCTGGCTCAGGAGAATCTGAAGAGTCAATTTGTACTTTGGGGATGTCGGGCATCCCAAATTCTACTTCCACCCTTGGCTGAGGATTACTTACCTTTTCTTTTTTCCTCCTGGTTACCAAAGGGGGCTCAACATCCAACATAGCTACATGCTCCTCCTCCGGTCCGGTCCCTGCTACTCCATTAACTCTGCAAGTGAAGGAGATTTGGATGGGAGGACAGGTCCGGCCATAATAGCTGGGGTGCTCAATCGGGTGATCAGTTTCTCCTTCATCTGGTGGGACACTGCCAGTTGAAGCTAAAATTTTTCCACAACAGGGATAATGGATGGTACTTGGGGGGGAGTCCCAACTTTTCTATTTCCTCTATCCTCACCCCATGAGGAAGTCCCAGCCCCAGAAGTTGATCCCCGAAAAAAATGGGCCAACTTTTCATGTGCTTTTTGGACACATCTTTTGAAAATATGCATGGTTGCGTTCAATTACATTGTAGGTGAGATCCTCAATTGTTGGACCTTTTGGGGTGTCCCAATCCACTGGAGGGAGAGCCATTTTATCTACTCCCTATTCTTTGTACTATGGGTCCTCCGTCGACCCGATATCTAAAAAATCATTGGGGAAATTTTGAAGTTTCACCCGCTTCATCATCCCTTGAGTCATCTGGAAAAAGTGCTGGATCTGGACATCAAAATCATCCTGGCAATCTTCCCAAAAATCTTCTAAGTGAAAATCATGGGGGTCTGCTACTCGGGGAAGTGTCGTTGCTATCTTGTCTAGCGGATCAAAATTCTTTCACTCCAAATAGAATTCTGCCAGCCCTAGGCTCTTGAGTTCGTTATCTGCTTCTTTTTCCACTGTAAGGTTGCAAGAGTAGTTCCTGCAAGCTATCAGGAATAGAATATTGGTAACCTTTTTCAATGTGAAGAAGACATGCAGCTCCAAAATTTGTCTATAGTACTCCAAAAGAATTATCTTATCCCCATAATGTTTGGGTAATAATTAGGGTTTCCCAAAGAAGCTGGTCACCCAAAGGTAGGTGTTCTGTATAAATTGAATATAATAGTGGCCATAAGTGTTGACCAAGTTCATTTCCTTCTTAGAGAGCCAATATCTGACATCTCAAGTGGGTGTAATAATATGGTAGTAAAAAAAGGCATCATTCACCCTGCAAAAACTAGGGAAACTGGCCTCCCATGGTAGTTGTGGGAAATAATCCCATGGAGCATTCTAACCCTTGCCAGTCCTGAGCTTGCCTACTATAAGTAATCCCCAGGTTATGGGGCATTGCTACACTAGTGCCCACAAGATGTAAGAATTCATGTAAAATTTGTGGGACCAGCCGACTCCGGCGAGTTGAGCATCTACATGATTGGTGATGATGGTAGCCTAATCAAAATTTTGCCCACCGAAGGTGATGCTGAATAGGAAATAGTACATCCATGCCGAGAATTCCTGGGCATGGGGCTCTCCAAAGACCCTGCATAAAGAGATGATCCCCATTTGTTTACTCTCCTTGAATTCTGTCTAGGGGATCTCCAGCTTCATCTTTTTGTAGTCTTTCCTTGGCACTTTGAGGCAATTGGCATTGAGGTATTGCCGGGCCATTCTCGGGAGCTTTTAAAATTCACCCCAGCCCTGAAGAAAAAGTTGCAGCATCCAGAGATACCATAAGCATTGGGTATCCTATCAGAACTGGAGTGGCAAGCATGACAGCCTAGATGGCTATGTTGTAGTGTTTTTCCATGGTGAGAATGAGCTTTGGAGCTTGTACGGAGCAAGGAAAGTAGGCGAATCTCGAAGGTAGCCACATTGAGGGCCAATGGATCTCTGACCATGCACTGAATGAACATCATCTTTACCAAGGCCTGCATCTCAGCTCATACTCTGACACTTGTGTCAGTAACCAATTTGAGCTTGGAATCGACCTTCAATCCCAGAATAGCATCTCCCTTTAGGTACTTCATTAATAGTGGGAGTTTTTCCAAGGTCTTCTTAGCCTTTTTCCTGATGGCTGCCCTGGTTGAAGTGGTAGTGGGGAGTTCTAGAATCCTGGGTGGAGATGATGCCGATGCCTCAGACATGATTGATGGGTGATATTATGGCAACCTGCAAGATAGGATGATCATTACTATCGATAATATAATAAAATTTTTGGATCTCAGAGACTTCACCGCTGCTTTGCATGCATCCTAAAAATGGCGTTATTATGCATCAAACCCCAAAAAGATGTATATATATATCAAAATGACTTGGGAATTTGATCTATTCCCAGAATCCCAGGGATTTTAGCTCATGCAATGAAATGAAATAAAGACCAAAGGAAGGCCTAGGGTTTGGAGTCCAGAAAACTAATCGTTATATGACATGACCCAAAATTAGCTGTACTAGGCTGACGTGGGAGTGTCATGTGGTCATGCAGTAATGGGAGTAATGGAATTAACACCGATAGTTGTCCGAACACATGAGAGCATGAATGCCACTTGGGATTGTTTTGAATTCCCACATGTGGGAAACTTAACCCGCCATTAAGGCTGAGTTGGTGGAGGAGAGAAAAAATTTCCATGGTTCAAACAAGCGAGGTGCCAAGTTTGAACCACAGTGACATCTCTTGAGCAAACTCCAAACTTTAGGTTTTGACGTGGAGCATGATGAGCTTGCCACAAAATAGGAAGGAAGGATATACATTAATATACATGGAATATACAAAGGGCCAAAGCACCACGAGGGCTAAAGCACAACTTGCAGGCCTACCCAAGGACAAGCTATATACAGAAACTACCAATTTACAACTGCATAGAGGGCAGACAACCCTCTAAAAGGGCCATCCCACCAACGAGAGGTGACAAAAGACAAGAAAAACAAAACAAAAGAAAACAGAATGGAAACGAAAACCCAAAAACTAGAAAGCACGACAAGCAAGACAAAGAAAAACTAGGAAGAACAAAAACCAAAGGAAGAGAGCCGAAGGATCTACCTTAAGATGTGGAGAATGCAAGGAGGATGAGCATGGGAGGTGCTCTATAATTGGTTAACCTTTGAATGACCATGAACCAACACTACTAATTAATGCTAATCCATTGTTAATCATAAAGAGAAAAACACTGTTGAATCGCCTTTGAATCGCTCCAATCGCTTTGAGTGTTTTGATCGCGGTAAATGTAAAAGTGATAGGTAAAAACCTATTTATACCCTTAGGGTAAAAATACATTTCTTTCCTCCAAAAAACCCAAGAAAGGAAAACCTCCAGACTCTGGGCCTGAGGATTTCATGCAACCGCACCTTCTAAGAAAAGAAGAGATGGTGATAGAGAATCTTAGAGTCCGGGATCCGGCCGACTCAAAAGACAAACACACTCTAGGACCGGGTCCTAGAGGAGAGTGAACCAAAAGAAAAAGAAAATGACCCTCGTGGAAGCAAATCCCAAAGGAAAACAAAAGGAAACAAAAAGGAACCAATGAAAAACAAAAAGAGAAAAAAGGGGGACCCAACATTTTGCCTACAAAATGTAGGGACGAGTATGTAGGGCATAAGAGTCTTCTTCACCAGTATTCTCTTCAACATCTTCTTCTCTATTTACCCACATAATTTACGATGAATTATCTTGTCTCTCTTATAGACATGATTTCACCATTTCTAGGTCTTTGTCTTTCTTGTTCTTGATGTGATCCGAAAATATCATCATTCTTGCTTTAAAGCTTGCTTTAGTTTTATCTCGTATATTTCTCCTTGACAACTGGAATAAAAATATCTTTAAAAATCTAGCTTATCTTTGGATTTTAACTTGTCAATGAGAACAATGTTATCAACCAATTAACTCCATATTTGTCTCTTTCCAGCTAAGTCTTTTATCATTTCTGAACTTCAGTTCTTATCGGTGTTTAAATCCTTGTTTGCTCGGTCTAGACTTCAGTTGTCCTCGGGAATCTCTGTCCATCGGGGTTGTTTGTCCATTGGGGTTGTCTATCTTTTGGGAAACACTATGAATTTTATTTCTGCTTAGGTATCAATATGGTTCTACTCATTGGTAATGCTTGCTCAGGTATCACTGTGACTCTTCTTTCAGGGTTCTCTATCCGTCGGTGTGAACTGTCTTTCCATGATTGTTGTCATTTGGTGAATACTAAAATTTTATGCATTAGTGATAACATAACCTTTGTTTATTTGGTTCTTTGAAGTCTTAGACAATATGTATATAACCAATTAAATTATATCAAGTTGACATCAATGAAAATATAATACATTAACCAATTTAATGTCTTGCATTAACTTTCTGCATCTCGGTGATCATCTACTTAACATCTTCAAGCATTCAATCAGTTATAGTTCATCACAAATATACAATTCCTTTCTTTTCTTCCCTTGGAAGTAGTGAGTTACATCAAGGAAAAATCATACATCAAAGAAATCCCTTATATCTATATAATAAAGGGATTATAAAAGAATTCATTACGTATTAGTTCGAGAGGGTAGAACCATTCCTCCGACTTGATAAAATATTCCTAGTGTGTCAGAAAACTTAGCCCATCATTCCTTAATCCTTTAAGTAGAGAGCGTCTCTTTTTTGTCCTAGAACAATCAATCACATACACCCACTACCTTCCTCCTCTAATCATATTGTTGGATAAAAAGAAAACATATAAAAAATCTAATATTATTTAGTATTGAAATTACCAATGGAATCTTTCTATTTCATTTATCTCATTAACTTGTTACCCTTAGAAAGCAGGGGGTTTTATTTTTACCAACGGTGCATGTTCTTCATAAATGATTAATGTATTAAACATTATTCTCTCTACAAACTACTTACTAATCCTTATAGTTGATACCGAATTAATTGCATTATATTTAATTCCCTCTAGTGTTTCTTCACCAGTGGCTTCAATCTAAGTATCTCAAACCTATTTCCTTAAACCTGACTATGAACTGATTCTATTATTCTGCTAATTGTCCTTGATGATTCATCCATTTTAGTAGTTTTGATATCTTTACTTTTCCATGACACCTATTGATTAAATTTAAAAAAATTGTATGCCAAAAATGTAATTCATTCCTATATTGGTAAGGTCATTAGAGATATTAATCATCCATGATATAGTCATCTTAAGGTAAAAATTTTCACACCTCAAAGATCTTGAAAATAAGTTATTCTTACGGATATGTTCCTTACCTTCTAGCTTCCAAACCATTTATAGTACCCTATTCATCTTCCAAAATGTTCATAATAAAATTTATCTTATATTATCTACTTATTATATTGTATCATTACCAAGATAGTCATTACTAGATAAAGATAGCAAACTATTCACAGTTTGGATTACCTAATTAAAAGAAGCGGGATTATCCTACCATAGTTTGTTATCTTTTCCAATCTTATAATATCTATAGATGCAAAATTGATATAAAAAATTTAATCCAAAAGGCTAAAAAGAATTAACAGTAAAGAGAGTATTTAACATATAAAAGTTACTAGAAAATCTATAGCATAGAGAGTCTGAAGTGAAAACTAATACTACTTGGTGCAGGAGCACCTAGGAAAATCCCTAAGTCTTGTTACAATTTTGTCTTGTACCAACCCTATCCAAGTCACTAGGTTTTAATTTTACCTTAGAACGTCTTGCAAGTGTGTTCCTAGGTGGATTAGACTAGGCTCAATCCAACCTAGATGTTTTTTTCTTTCTAGTTGTTAGTGCTAGATTATACCTAAGGTCGGAAAATGGGTGTAAATATGTATAAAAGAATTTAAGGCTTAGGAAATGGTAGAGTAGTGCCTAAAATGGTTCCTAGAATCTTTCTACACTATTCTAGGTTGAATAGAGACACTTAGCAACAATTATGCAAAAAGATGTAATGTTGTCATAATGTTGCTTGACAACATTTTAGAAACTTTTAATGTTGCATGACAACAAGTAGAAAATTGGATTCCTTTCAAGGAAACATGATGGGTAGTTTTCATAATGGCCTAGAATCATGGGCATGGAATATTAAGGAAAAATGGATCCCATTTCCCTAGGGAGAGCATAGAGAAGTGTAATTTTGGAAGTGAATGAAAGCTCTGAGTTCTAGTTTTTGAGTGACAATTGAGTTGCATTGTGTTAACAAGTTATAGTATGGATTGAATTGTAGGATTTAGTATTTTTTCTACGTAGTAGTGACAATTCTAAGTAATTTCTATTTAGTAGTTTAGTGGTTTTGAGTTTATTTTTTTAGCATTAGTAAATTGTTTTGTAAACTGTGTAGTTGCTGGAGGAGACAGTGTGGTTTTTAGTTCTATGGCTCCCCCATAGAATCCAACCATGGAAATAATTAGGGTCTAGATGAATATTGTAGGGGAGCCTCTTTGAATTTTAAATATGCAGGTAGGAGGTCAGAAGAGTCAGATTTCTATTTTTGAGGTCATGCCCTAGGCGAGCATTGAGTGTCCGGTTAGTGGTTTGACAGAGTGAATTAGATGTGAAATTGTAGGGGAATGAGTGAGTGCTTCAAAAAAAGTGTGGTTTCAGAGAGGTAGTATTCCTATAGATACCTACAAGTGAGATTACGCATTTTCCAATCCATCTAGGTAGTTTTCTAGGTAGAAATCAGTGGAAAACATAATTCTGTCCCAATTAGCCCTATTTATCCTACATTTTAGGAATCTACTTTACAGACAACTTAGGTATCAAAGACCTAAAAAATATGAATTTTCTTGATAAAGGGTATCTGAATGTGAAGTTTTTTTTTAAGGTCCTTTGTAAGTTTTGGAAGTTAAGTGGGAAAAACACCCTGTTTAGGGCTAGTAGACCAAATAGGCCTATTAGGCCAAAAGGATAGTCACTCTTGAACTTGATTGATTAAGTCTTGATATCCCATTCTAATGGAGTCAGATGGATGTCAAATGGCTTTTTTAATGATGGATACACCCCATGTTTCACTTGTGAAGATTTTGTGAAGAGTTTACACTTGGATTCATCCAAGAAAGAGTGAAGAGTTGAAGTACCCATAATGTTAGTGATCCCTCAAGGTGAAGCACAAAGAGACTAAGTCTTGGATTTGAGTTAGGATAGTCTTAGGACATAAGAGAAAAGACTAGTAAGGTCCTAGAAGTGAGCTTAGGATCTAGGGAAGGCTAGGACAAGTAAAGTCATAGATAAGTGATTGTGCAAGAACACCTTGGAGTATCTCTATCACTACTGAACTTGTAAAAAGTTTCTTTAAATACTATTGTTATCCACATGTATTAAAATACTAAAACTACCCCATACTATTGCAACTCAGGTTAAGATATTGCGTAAGTGACAGTGATCTAAACCTCACCTAGCTAGAACATTGTAGCTATTAATGTCTTGTGAGGTTTACAAATCTATTATAATGTTATGCAAGTCATTGTGTATACTCCGATCTTAATGTCTACATATACATACATGTATAACTAATGTATGCATATATATATATATATGAATATATATATATATATATATATATTTATGTCACCACTATAGATATATCTTTAAAATTATATATATACATATATATATATATATACATACATATATATATACATATATATATATATACATACATATATATATACATATATATATACATACATACATATATATACATATATATATATATATATACATATATATATATATGTATGTATGTATATATATATATATATGACGCACTCAAGGATGGAGGATCCAATGAAGGATTATCCAAACTTGCAACAAATAACCACTACAGCGGAAACAACAAGGTACACAAGAATATAATCAGCATTCAGCTCATATATTATCTCATCATATCAATTACATTCAACATGTCAGGTTGTAAGGCATTCCGGGTTATGGCCAATTACAAAGATAGATTTAAGATCTAATATAGATCTTCTATAACACATACATTCATGATCTAGATTTTTAGATCCAACACTTGATCTACCCTCGTAAATTTGACCCTCCCTCTATTTCCCTAAGCTAAGAACAAGATACAACTTAAATACAAAAGGAAACCAATAGGTCGACCTACAAAAACAATCATTGGAGAAACCCCCGACCCATATTTAGGTCCACACAATCCCCAATGAGAGATCCACCATAAATGCCATAATCAAATTAAATGCAGAAGTTGGCCACCACATCCAACTTCCAAATAAAAAAATTGGGTAGAGGATGACCGAGAAATAGAGTGACTCGGGCCAAGCATCACCGAGAAACAAGCCTGAGCTTGAAAAAACCAAGGATGCCCAAGCAACAAAACCTGAACAATAGAGAAACAAGCATGCCCGAGAAATAGAACCTGAGCAACAGAGAAACAAGCATGCCCGAGCAATAGAACCCGAGCAACAAAGAAAAAAGTGTTTCACCGAGCAGTCTCCAAACAAGCTAGAAAACATATTTTTGGTTGAGCAGGATTGCGAAGGATCCTAGGATGCTCCTACATCAGACACCGTAGGTAAAGAATATGTTCCCATAAAGGAATCATGAACATCTTATGGAAATCAAAACAGGTATTCCATACTTGTTCTTAACCCATATCTCCTCTTTCCCTTCATTCCATGCTGTCTTGACTTGTTCCATTGTCTTATTTGACAAATTCATCAATCCTGTACTTTCCTTATATCTTCTGCCTGCAACTAACAGTAGTTGACACCGATCATCCTTGGTACCTTTGATACTATTAGTGTTTTGCTGAACTACTTTCTCTTCTGACTGACTGATCAACTTATCATCCACATCCCTCTGTGTCACTAGTGTCAACATCTGTTGCACTATCCTAGCCAAAAGTGTCATCCTTTTCTTAATTTATGTAAGTTCCTTAGAGGTTTCATAGCCTCCTCTCTTCATATCCTCCTTCCTTTTACCCATAGGCTCATCAATTATTTTTTCCTCATGTTTTTCACTGTTATCTGGGCAACATCTGATAACTCCACATCCCTTAGTCCCCGCTTCCAGCAAAGGTATAAGTTTATGCTTGGATTCACCTTGCCTCACAACATAGGTATTTGCACAACCATCAAACATAACATGTCTGTCATACTGCCAAGGTCTACCGAGAAATAGGTGACAAGCATCCATAGGTAACACATCACATAGTATCTCATCATAATAAGATCCAATCTTGAAATTAACAAGGCAGTGTTCCTCAACCCTAAGCTTAGATACATCTTGTATCCTACTAATTTGATAAGGATTAGGATGTTTTTTGCTTCCCAAATTGAACTTACTAACCATCTCTTCTGAAACAAAGTTCTCAGAACTTCCACCATCAATTATGAAATTACATATCTTATCCTTGCACTTAAATCTCATTCATATAGATTCCTTCTCTGCACTGGTTCATTAATACATGTAGCCAGTCTTCAAGTGATCATATCTTCTCCTTCTTCTGCAGCATTAACTAAATTTTCCTCGGTTGTCAGGGTGAACTTTTTTTGAGGAGATGACCAGGCCCTATGTCCCTTTTCACCACACTAAAAACAAGTACCAGTGAAATCACTCCTTCCTCTTCTTCCATACCCATGATTGTAATCCTTAGTGGTTTGACTACTACTATATCCTACCTCGGTCTACTTAGGATTATCCACCACCTTACTCTCAGCGGTTGGGTCATCAGTCTTACCACCTCAGTTTCTATTATTCTATCTGCTTTTAAACTTCTTGTTCAACTTCTCCTCAATCTTCAATGCCATCTGATAAGCATCTCCTATGGTTGTCATCCAAATAGTAAGTAATTCTTCCTTAATACTAGGCCTCAAACCATAGATATACCTAGCAACTTTCTCCTTGTCAGCTTCTGAATGTCCAGTCCTAATCAAAATCCTATAAAACTCCTTGGTATACTCTTGCATTGACTTGTTTGTCTACCTTAAACCTTGCATCTTCTTGAAAATATCCAATTCATAATCCACTGGAATGAATTACTTCTTCAAATTTTCAACCATTATGTTCCATCTAATGATATTGTCTTTACCTCTCTGATTTCTTTCCAATTGAACTTCTCTCCACCATATGTTTTCATGACCTTTCAGTTTTGTCTTTGCAAACTGAACTCTATCAGGGTCTTCTACTTCCTCATACTCAAAGTATTCATGCATCTCATTGATCCAATTGATCAATTCTTCTAGTCTAAGGCTTCCAACAAATGTAGAAACTTCAATCTTAGGTCTTTTCCCAATTTTAGACATTACTCTCAGAAATATAGCCTCATTAGGATATATGATATCTTCTATAGCTTCTTCAAAATGATCTTCTTCATCAGACTCTTCACCATTACTTCAGTTTTCTCTGGGTGCATTCTTTCTTTACAACTCCTCTCGCAGATCTTGCACCTACTTCTGCAAAGCTCAAAAATCTTCAAGAATGAATTCTTCCTTAGGTTCTTCCTCCGTGATCTCGCTAATTTTCTTTGGAGGCATCTTTGCTTCACCAAATTTTAGTAATTGGAAACCTAACTCTTTCTCCAGTAATCTCACTGCTCTGATACCACCTGACGCAGTCAAGGATGGAGGAGCCAATGAAGGATTATCCAAACTTGCAGCAAATAACCACAATAGTGGAAACAACCAGATACACAGGAATATAATCAACATTCAGCTCATATATTATCTCATCATATCAATTACATTCAACATGCCAGGCTGTAAGGCCTTCCTGGTTACGAACAATTATAAAGATAGATTTAAGATCTAATATAGATCTTCTAAAACACATACATTCATGATCCAGATTTTCAGATCCAACACTTGATCTGCCCTCCTAAATCTGATCCCCCTCTGCTACCCTAAGATAAGAACAAGATACAACTTAAATACAAAAAACAACCAATAGGTCGGCCTACAAAAATAATGATTGGAGAAATCCCCAACCCAGATTTAGGTCCACACAATCCCCAATGTGAGATCCACCATAAATTTTGCAATCAAATTAAATGCAGAAGTTGGCGACCACATCCAACTTCCAGATAAACAACTCAGGTAGAGGATGATCAAGCAACAGAGTGACTTGGGCCAAGGATCATCGAGCAACAAACCTGAGAATCATAAAACCAATCATGCCCAAGCAAAAGAACTTGAGAAACAAAGAAACAAGCATGCTCGAGCAACATAACCCAAGCAACAGAGAAACAAGCATGCCTGAGAAACAGAGAAACAAAGTGTTTCACCAAGCAGTCTGCAAACAAGCTAGAAAACATATTTTTGGTTGAGCGGGATTGCCAAGGATCCTAGTATGCTCCTGCATCAATATATATATATATATATATGTATA
>MU226279.1:60768-92013 GCA_018584345.1 Thuja plicata | reverse complement strand
ATATATATATATATATATATATATATATATATATATATATATATAGAAGCAAGACAATATATATCTATTCAGGAAATATTAGGTTTCTCTATTTATCTAGGTAGCATTTTTGCTGACATTAGATAATGTTATTGTTAATATCATCAAAACCAAATGGATTCTGAATTAAAACCAACACCTAGGATAGTACTCTATTTGTTTATCCCAATACAGAATTATCTATTATTTGTGAGCCTTACACATACATCCTTAATCTATTAAGTTATTGTTGTTCATGAAAATAACTACTCCTCCTAACTGTAATAACAAAGAGAAAGCTACCTTAACTATTACATATAATAATATCACTACTTAATTATAAATGTTAAAGTCTGTATACATTCCTTGATATTAAAGAAGATATCTACTATCCCCATACTTAAACAAAAAAGGGGAGTCTATTAAAGAATGGAGGAGAAGAAATATAGAAAATATTAGTATAGAAATCATCCAGTATAGTGATTTGTTTCTGTAGCTACTTACACTTAATAATGATTGGCTCATCTATTTTATCCATTTCCTGTACTCCTTCACCTTGGATTTTTGCCCCTTTTCCTTTGGGATCCCTCTTAAGGCCCTTCTGCCAACTATTATTTGCTATGAATGGAGCAATAAATAAAATACAATCTAGGTCCACATTTTTTTTATTGATGTTGGGACTTCATGTCCTTCCTCCTCAAGATATTTGTAGAACCATATTGTGTCGTTAGTTGGGATAACACACATCCATTTCAGCATGAAATGAATCATTCGTTCCACCACATCCCAATTGACATCAAAGTTTTCCTTATCTCAGAATGTCATAATCGATCATCACAAAATGTCATCCCTTTCCAACAGACTTCCTATCTGAGGGCACATTTAGATCTCCAGATATGGGATTTCCAGGTTATGATTTATGCTATATAATACATCCTCCAAAGAAAACAATATTTCATTAGCAAATATTTTATTGCAGAGGGATATAATCTCTATTTTGCAAATCCTAGCTAGAAAAGGGCATTAGATGAAAGTTCTTATTATATCCCCATTCATTCTCAAGGTAAATTCAAAATCATATAACTCATCACTAAAAATCAGCTCAATTGCCCTCCTGGTTAGATTATCAGAAGGGTTGAGAATACAGTTCCAGTGCTCAGGCTAAATACTACCCCTAAACGTAATTTTCCTATTCCCTCCAATATGAAAAAACACAATGTGGGTATCCATAATATTTTAGTCTGAAATATATCCTAAACAATAAAATCTTGTGAGATGAAAGGAATCGTTAATTTATTTAAGGACGCATAAGCCTCTAGAGAGTATTCATTACGGAGAGGATGTGATGATTACACTAAATTTTGTACAAGGTAAGATACGATTGAGGAGATTATCATACATAAAGAATAATAAATACACCAATTATTATGGTAACTTTTTCATGGAAAGCTAAAAATAAAGGTGAACTTTCATGAGTTGCTAATCAAGTGACTACCAAATAGGCGTTACGACATGTGTTTCTACTTCTATTAGGCTAAAATTATCTAAGTTTTAAGTTTGTAATAATGGATAGGGAAGGAAAACTTAGCAAGTTAATATATCTCTCTTTTTAATTAGATGGATTAATTAATGCTATTTATTTTCCGCATGTCATTTCAACTTTGTTGTTTTTCCAATGAATTTGTAATTATGTTTCCCTAATCTCAATAGTGATGTTTACTATTGAATGATTGTATAGTACAATATCCCTGTTTATACTCTTTTTTAATCTTAGGTAAATCTCAAAGTGAAAATCTCTCTTAATTGTTCTAATTTATGTGTACTCAGATTCATAATACTACTTCATCATCCCATATTTCTAAGGGTTAATTATCATTGCTAAACATACTACTAAATCTTAATTAAAGCCAGTATCTAAAGTGAAGCTTGAATGAATCAAATCATTATTTCTAGACATGCAAGCATTTATATATATTTTTATATATACATATCACACACACACACACACACATACACACACACACATTTCTATATATTTTTATATATACATATCATTACTTATTTAATCTGAGTTTCTTCTCACCTAAAAGATTTTTTTTTAGATAAACATACTCCTCTGTTAAAAGAAGTAATTAAACCCATTGTCATTAAATATATTTTCCCACTTTTAGAACAAATATTAAATATCCATCTCTATCTATTAATGGATTTCACTATTATAAGTGTTTATATATATGAATAGAAATCTATATTTATATTGATACATATAAAAGTAGATATCTGCATCTATTCATATAATTAAATCACCCTTAAGCTCTCATATATATATATATATATATATATATATATATATATATATATATATATATGACTTCAATTTTATGTTCAACCTGTTAAAGGTTCCATACGAGAATTGACAAACACCTTTATTCCATATCACGTATGCCTCCTAATACTTCTTCAGAAAAGTTTTAAATTCATATTCAAAGTGATAAGTTTACATAGATAATAATCACATCTTATTCTTAAATGTTCGAATCATGCTTTTCATCCCATTCCACAATCAATCTGACTTCATCCTCTAAAACAAAGCTATCAAACCAATTTGTTTCTGGTAGGCTTCTTAGATGCATAAAGTACTGAGGAAGTCAAGATTTCTCCTTATTGAAGGGGTTTCTTCAATATATATTTTCCAATCTTCAACAATTAGAATTGGAAAGGTTGAAACCCTTCTATCATTAGTCATGAAATGATGATAATGTATTGGTTTGGGAATCGTCATATCTCCCTGATACTTCCAATCAATTTATCTAAATATTTTGAATACTTTCTTTTGAAGATACTTTAGCATAACCTTCCAATGGATTGTATATCTAGATTAGCTAGCATAGCGGAGGCAATAAACATAGCTGGAATATCAGAGTTTACCCTGTACCTGTTGTCACTTTCAATAACTCCCCAGGATTTTGTATATTTCTCTCATATTAATATCATAGGTGACCATCATCATCTTCTTAATCCTCTTCATTTTTATTCTTCCTACAAAGGATACATGTGGTTTTATCCTTCTTAGCTTGATTGGGGTAGCCATCGAACCTCATCATATACCAAAATTACTACTAATCTAACTCACAGATGTTTTTAGGAAAGAGCATAATAAATGCTATTTATACCTAATAATCTTTTCATTATCTTTTCGATTACTTAGATACTGAATCATTACTCCTACTGCTTTAACGCCATTTTATATTCCCTATTTTCTTTCCTAAAACCATATTGTAAATCTTAAATAATAATTTCTTAATTTATGTTTTTAAATTAGTTCTTTTACAGTATAGAAATAGTTTGATTTAAAATTATCCCTAAGGAAGATTTAATATTTTTCGATCACATATATTTATCAAATGACAAACTTTACATGTTAAGAAATATATGTCTATCCTTATGCCTATATATTTTTATCTAAAAAATCCATATTCTTTAGAATACTTCTTGGTCCATTCATATGTCCAACTCTCCTACTCAAAGTAAGAAAGGTTGGGATAATATATCTGTCCATATTACATACATGACCTAATAGGAATAAAAGATGCATATCCTACTAATCTAAATTTTTTATATTTCCTACATGCCTAAAAAAGTGGGATTCTTCTACATTAGCCTATACCAGTTCTAACCTTATCGACCCCTAAATTGGCTTATCTATCCGCCTCTAGGTTACCCTCTCTATAGATATGATTGATGGTAAAGTGATCTAAGAATGTTAGAATACCCATAGCTTGTTTTACATACCCATTAAGCTTCCAACTAGGTGTTTCTCCTTTCCTAATTGCATTAACAATCAATGTTGAATCTCCCTCAATATCCAATTTCTTTATACCTAATTTACTACTGAAGTTTAAACCTTCAATTAAAGCTAGGAATTCTACTTCATTGTTATTCTTATACCTATATGATCTACTAGGATGGCTATTAAATAATCCTTACTATTATGTATACATTCACCTATCCCAACAATCCCATGATTACCTCTAGAAGCACCATCAAAATTAAGTTTATACCATCCCGGAGCCGAGAGTTCCCATTTACAATCTTTTCTTAGCTTTCCTATATCTTTTTAGGATAGTTGTCAATCGGTGGTATTTTAAATCCTATCCATATGTTTCTAGTTCTATCATATCATATAGTAAAAGTGCTCATCTATTTACTTAGGAAATTTCTACTATTAACTACTTCTATTATTGTGGCTTCTAATTTGTTTAAAAATTGATTAATTTGCAATTATACATCATTGAAAATCCTACGATTTATTTCTTTCCATACTTCCCAAATTATAAGTGAGGGGAATATGATCCAAATGTTATTATATAAATCTTCATTCCTCAGTCTAGGCCATCCTTTCAGAAAGTCAAGAAGTTTGAAAGGATTGGAAGAGTGCCAATTCAATATTGTTTTCAACTAGCTCCAACATTTTTCTATGAAATTATAATTAAGTAGAAGATGATCAATACTCTCTTCCTTCTTCTTACATAAAACACATATAGATGGGCCATTATACCCCATTTTTAGGAAGGTGTCAACAGTCAATTACCTTCCTTGGAGAGCTAACCAAGTGAACATCCATGTCTTAGGTAAACATAGTTTACTCCAACTTTAATCAATAGGAAAGTCAGTAGTCACAAAGTATTTCCTTTTATATAAACATTTGTACCCATCTTTAGTATTGAATTCCCCATTTTTTTGTTAAATTCCATATCACCTTATCATTAGTATCACTAGGAGTTATGCGTCTATCCTTTAGTATGTTCATTAACTAATTATACAAATTGGTTGAAATATTATCATTCCTGGTTATATTTCATTCCCATCCTAACAACGGGTTACCATATGGGAATTTGATATAATCTTTAATATATATCCCAATATTAGCTTTTAATCTTTCTATAGTCTCATCATCATTAATCAACTTAGCTATGGTCGTATAACCCCCCAAGAATCATCCCAGAATAAGGCTCTTTCACCATTTCCAGTGTTCCATGTGACATCATTTGAGATTATACTTCTGTAGTTTCTTATAAAATTCCATATCCTAGATCCTTTAGGAGGATTTTCATGTCTTAATATACTAAGAGGGTCCTCACCATCTAAATTCTTATGTTTTACAATATTCACCCATTTAAGCTCTAGATATCTTATAATTTTCCAAACTAATTTTGCACCTAGAGTAAGATTTTGATCTTTAATAACCTTAATATTTGTTCCTCCATCCTCCTTTTCCTTACATATGGTATCCCATACTATTAATTCTATTTTGTTTCTATCATTTTCTCCTTTCCAAAAGAAGGATATGAAATTCTGAATACTTTTCTTTCTAATGCTAATTGACAATTGAAAACAAGACATTTGGAAGATTGGAATTGTAGATATAACATATTTTATCATAGTTGTTCTACTTGAAGATGAAAGCTACTTACCTTTCCATGAATCAACTTTCTTGCCCACTTTTTGAATCATATTTTCCCATAAATTATACTCTTTTAATCCTTTATCTAAAGGTAAGCCTAAGTATTTAGTGGGCAATGAGCCTTTTTTAAAGTCCATAATACCTATAATCTCATCTTCTATTCTATCCCGAGTGTTGAAAAAGAAAATATATGATTTATTTTTATTAATGACTTGGTTGGATGCTAATGAATACTAATTTAAAATTCTCTGCTTCTTCTTTTTCAACACTTCCATATAGCATAGAGTCATCGAAAAATTGTTGATGAGTAGTTGGGTTGATTTGGCTAGTTATTCTAATCCCTTTTAGGGCACTGCTCTCTCTAGATTTAGATAAGGATCTTCCCAATGCTTCAGCCATGATGAAGAAAATGAAAGGGGAGATTGGGTCCCCTTGCCAAATTCCTCACAAAATCTCAAAGAATCCTTCTGAATTTCCATTTACCAATATTTAAATCCTAGGCATAGAAATACATTAAAAAATAAGGTTAATCCATTGCTTTGAGAAGCCAAATGCTTCCATACATTTACATAGGAATCACCAATCTACCATATCATAGGCATTTTTGATATCTAATTTTAATAGCACACTATGTTCTTTATTATTCTTGATAGTATGTATCACTTACTAAGAAATTATTACCCCATCTAAAATTGATCTACCAGGCACAAAACATGTTTTCTCATCAGAAATTATAATTGGTAGGATTGATTTTAGTCTATTAGAAAGGGTTTTGGTGAAAATTTTGTAAAGTGTATTACATAGAGAAATTGGTCTAAAATCTTCCATATTCCTAACCTCTTCTTTCTTTGGAATGAGAGAAAGAAAATTATTATTTATTTCTAGAAGTATTCTGTCTGAATTTATGAAACCTTCCAAAACCATAGTCACCTCATCACCGATAAAAGACCAACATTTTGAATGAAGAATGTAGGAAATCCATCTGGACCAGGTGCCTTATTAGAATGAAGTTGGTTGAGGGTATTCTCAACTTATTCCTTAGTAATCCTATCCATCAAACATTGGTTTTTTTATTTACTAATGAGCTTAGGAATATATTGACCTATATCATCTTGGGAAGTCCAATTAGATCCCTCTCTGTTATTTAATAGATTATCAAAATAGTGTACTGCTTCATTAGCAATAAGTTGTGGGTCATCTACCACATCTCCTTTTTAGTTATTTATCCTACTAATCTTACTAGTGTCTTCAAATTTTAGTACTATTATGATTTTTTTTGTATTTATATCTCCTACATCTAACCAAGTTTCTCTAGATTTTTGCTTCCAAAAACCCTCTTCTTTAGCTAAAATTTCCTCATATTTTTGTAGTAGCTCTTTTTCCTTTAGGAATCTTTTAAGATCCATACCAGATTTAACAACTTCCTTGTTGAGGTTATTTAGCTCCATTCAGTATTCATTTTGGCTTCATGAATGTTCCCAAAAGAGGCATTATTCCATTCTTTAAGTTTCATCTTAATATGCTTAAGATTACACATGAACACAAACACCCTAGATCCTTCAAAACGTGATTCCACCCATCATTGTTTAATAATTTCTAAGATATTATTATCAAGGAACCACATTTTTTCAAATCTAAATGGATTTCTAGTAGGTTTTACATTTTTCAGTTATCACTAAGGCTGCTGGAAAATGATCTGACCCAGAAGTTAGGATGATAAAGGATTCAAAATTAAGTCAAAAGTTGTAAGACTGCCTCTGAAAAAAAACCTATCTAAATTTTTTGTGATATTACTGAATCATAATATTCTATCAGTCCATGTGAAAGTTCCATTAGATGTTTTAATGTCCATCAATTCATGTCTATTTACCCACGCTCTAAAATGATTCATTTTTATACAGTATTTTCTGAGTCCTCCCCTTTTTTATTCTTGGTTTAAAATAGCATTAAAAATACCTCCTATGATTATAGGTGAATTCTCATATTCTAAAAAGAAATGTCCTATTTCATCCCATACTACTATTTTTTTTTCTAAACTGATCATACCATATATGTTAATTAGTATGAAGGATACTTTGTTTAGTGTTCTTATTAACTTTCCTCCTATCCAAAATCTAGAACCGTGAATTCTCCCATATCTTAGTTTTCTAGGATCCCAAATAATTTCTACTCCTGTTGAAGCACCTAAAGCTGCTTCCCCAATAATTTTCCAAATACCTAATTTGTTTCCTAATCTAGATAGGTCTTCCTCCCCTAATTTAGTTTCTTGTAGGAGGATATAGTTAGCCTCGAATGTTTATAAGTATTTTTATAAGATGTGTTTCTTGTTAGGGGTATTTAGGCTCCTAACATTCCATGAAATGCATTCATGAGATTGAGGGAAGGAACTTCCCCTTCCCAACATATAACGGTGCTAGTTTTTCCTGACCTTCAGCCTTGGCTTAGACATTTCTTAATCAACTAAGATATTTTCTAACCCTCTTCTTTTCTATTTATGCACAATCAGGATAATCCTTTCCTTTTTCAGTTATGGATAAACCCTTAGTATCTCCTACAATGTCTATTTCTCTATCATTTATCTATGGTTCTTCTTCTTTCTCTCTCCGTTCCTCTTCTTGGATAATGTTTGCAAAATATTCTAATATAGTTTCATGCCCATATTGCTAATGTTCACTCCTAGGAGGATATTCTAATCCTAGTATTTCATAAATTTATTCTTCAAGGTATTCACCCTCATTAATAGGGCCCTAAAAACCAATAAGGTCTAGAATCTCATTACCTTCTATATTACATTATTTAATGTTGCATTTCTGATGGACATTGCATTCCTTAATACACTTAAGTTCAGTGTTTACCATTTCCTGCATTTCTACTGCCTGGTTCATAATTTTCATTAGGGAGTCTTTATATGTTTCTACATCTATATCCTATGATACACTGATTTCATCATTTTTCTTTAGACTTATTGGTGAAACTACCCTAGCAGATTTCACATTCAAATCATTCTGGAGATTACCTAACTCAATTTCTCCTTCTTCCAATTTTTCAAGGTTTGCATCATGAAGACATTATTTTTCCATTAGTATATGCAAATGGAAATTTTTTTTTGAACCATCGGTTACCCCTACACTGAAAGACAGACTTTCAGTACAAACTGAAAGTATAGATAACAAAGGTAACCGAAAGTGCTAAGTTTAAGAGAAACCCAATAAGACAGATCACAAGAGATACACGACATAGTTTGCATAGTTCAACCTGAAAATGTTGAAGTGCAAACTGATAGAGAATAAAAGTAGAGGAACTCGACAGAGAAAGGGAACCTAATAGATAGTTCAGTGAAGGAACAACGACAAACTGACAATAGAGAAACCTGAGCATCAGACAATGAAAGTTAGTTAAATCCCAAGAAATGTGAATCTAAATTCCATGTCAGATAAAACACTTATGTTTTATGTTTAGCATTTTTATTTAATTTAAAACCATTTCTTGAGGGACACACATTATAATTTTAATTATTTTAATTTTTCCAATTGATTGAAAACATGCAAACTAGGAGATCAAGGTCAAGTTGTAAACCTTTGATCATAGAGTTATCTTTTTAATACATGAAACTAAAATAGGTCAATCTATTGTATAAATAGATGTGTAATCATTCATTTCATATATTATGTGAGGATGATAGTAGACAAGAGCACATCTATGGATAAGATTAAGGTTTTCAAGAAAGAACAACAAAAGATGAATTAGGTTATCAAGAATCGGATTCAAGGCTACCAAGCAACAGAGGTATTAATCAATTACATTAGGTGATAGATTATACATGTGAATTCAATGGATCTGTAATCAACAATGGTAAATTGCATACACTTAGATCACTAAATATTTTGATGTTCTAGCATGTTTTTGGGTTGGATTAGGTGTTGCAGTGTGGTTTGTCATAGGATTGTTATAGGATCCAATAGGTTGGATACAATGTTGTTTAAATTCATGATTGTAAGATCCAATAGTGCTCATTAGGAAATTTAGGGTCATTTCAGTTATTTCAGTTAGCTTTCATATGTAATGGATAGTTTGTTTCCAAGTTCTTGTAGTGTGAAGTTAGAGAATTTTGAAAGTCACTGGTCTGCAAGTGACATTACAGTGTTGTTTAGTTAGAAATGGTTCTAACCTAAGAACCCATCAGTGGATTTGGATGAAATCATGGGGGAAGTAGGGTTAGATTCTGTAGATAGGGTTTTTTTTCCATTTTTGTAGTTGCAATGGATTTCCTAGATCAAATGGGAAGCCCTATGGCTGACTATTGAATATAGGTGAGCCAGGACAGGGTGAAGAAAGATTTGGTTTGAGCACCCATGAAATTTGGGAAAATACTTAGTGGAATTTTAAGATGCCCTAGATAGCCTCCAAAAAGGATTCAAAGGTGGATGGAGGTGAATCAAAATTTTGGAGACCAATTTGGTAATTGTTTAGGCTGACTGGTCCAGAGGCCTAAATAATAGGCTAAAAACTAGGGCCTGGTAGAAAATAGGGTTATGGGTGCATTCAAAAGTCAGGGCTTTAGATTCTGATAGTGTTCATAGACAAATTGAATATTTTCAAGGATTTTGGTGGAGTCATTTGGAGAATTTGGGAGCAATAAGATAAAAACAGTGAATTTAGACCTACTAGGAATTAGGCAATTAGGCCTCGTAGTGAAATTGAGACCAATTGGATTGGTAATGTGTCTAGAAGTGTGGGAGAGGGTTCATAATGAAATTTTATGGGCCAAGAAGATAGTTAAGATTCCAAATGAATGTATGGGAAGGTCCTAAGTAGGGGTTTGGAATTATAGGAGGAAATCTAGTGAAGAAGATTAGGCATTTGGGGAACTAGTTGGACTAGTTAAGCCTAGAAACTTTGGAATCTTCGAAAGATCAACTATACCTTGGAGGAGAAGTTAATATTGAGGGTCTTGGAGATCCTAATTTGAGGAGGATCCAAAAAGAGGTAACCATTGGATGGTTAGGATAGAGAAATAAGCATTTTGAGTTTAGAAAACACTAGAGTACCAAACCCTCTGCATCAGAGTGGTATTAGAGCTAGATTTCCTTTAAGGTTGTGTATGTTTGAAGTGGAAGAGAGTCAAGAGGTTGAAAGCATGCCTCCTAAGGAAATGAGTAGGGATGTCATTATGGAATTGGTACAGGGCCTCTTGGAGAATGCTAGTGTGTCCAAAACAAAGGATAAAAAGAAGATCATTGAATGGGGAGATGAGAGTGATGAGGATGTTGAAAGTCATTCACAAGAGTCATCTAAAAAAGGTAAAGAACCTAAGATGGACAAAGAACAAAAGTTATTCTTGGATTCCTTTAAGTCCCTTAACAATGATATCATGGAACACATACCATATTATTGTGGTAGTTTGAATGGTGAAGAGCTACTGGATTGGCTAGAGGATATTGACAACCAATTTGATTACAAGGAGGTGTCAAAAGAGAAGAGGGTCAGCTATGCCAAAGATAGACTCAAAGGATCTGCATTGGTGTGGTGTAACATGATGCAGGATGATAGGGTGGCTAGTGGGAAGAAGAAGTTAGTTTCTTGGGAGATGATGAAGATCAGATTGAGGGCACAATTCTTGCCTACAGATTATGAAATCCAAATGTACCAAAAATTATAGATTCTAAGACAAAAGGAGATGACAGTAAGTGCCTATATTGAGGAGTTTCACAAACTGAGCCTAAGGGATAGAAGACAAGAAGATGAAATGGAGAAGGTAGCAAGGTATCTCAATGGGTTGAGACAAGGGATACAAGATGAAATTAGCATGATGGCTCCTAACAGTATGCACAAGTGTTTTCAGTTAGCCTTGAGAGTAGAGGATAAGGCTAGGAGGAGGAATGACTTCCATCAAAGAGGAAGAGGTGGTAACAATAACAAAGGTTTTAGAGGCATGAGTAACTTTGGTAGAGGACAAAGCCCTAATAGAAAAGAAGATAATCAAGCTATGGATAATAGTCAGAGTAATCAATTTAGAGGATATTTTCATAAAGGAGGATACATGGGAAGAGGGCCTCCTAGAGGAAGATTTTAGTCTCAAGGAAGATCCAATTCAGTCTTTACTGGTAGGTCTTATAACTGCAACCAAATGGGTCACACAATGGGCAGGTGTCCTAAAAAGAATTCCTCATCCTCAATGGGGGATATAAGGAATACATTGGTGCAAGAGGATGACACACAAAGTGTTACTTCTCCCATTTCCAAGGCAGGGTCAGTATTGGATGGAGAGAACTTGATGTTAAGAACTTTGTTGAAAGTGCCTAGCACTATAGAGCCCCCTCAGAGAAAGAATTTGTTTAAGACAACTTGTAGGTCTCATGGGAATATTTGCAAGGTGATAGTGGAATCTAGATCCACTGAGAATATAGTATCCACAGAGATGGTAGAAAAACTAAAATTAAGAAGGATCCCACATACCACACCCTATAAAGTTTCATGGTTGAACAAGGGTCAACAAATAGTGGTAGATGAACAAACCTTGGTGGAGTTTGAAATTTGAGAGTATAAGGACAAGGTCTTATGTGACATACTACCTATGGATGCATGCCATCTACTTTTAGGACGTCCATGGAAGTATGATGTCAAGGCAATACATGATTGAGAAAAGAATAGTTATGTGATCACCAAGATAGGGAAGAAGTTTTAGATGGATCCTTTGCAAGAACCTAATGAGGAGAAGCATGTGGGAACTAGCGGGATGTTATTGAGTGGGAAGGAGTTTCTAAAAGCCATGAAGAAGGAGAAAGGAATTTTTTGTGCAGTAGTGGTAAAACCAAAGGAGGAGACTAAGGATAAATTCAATTTTTCACCAGAGATATAAGCATTGTTGGAAAGATACCATGACATAGTGGATAATGGATTTCCTAGTGAATTAACACCTATGAGGGATGTAAGCCATCAGATTGACCTCATTCCTAGAGAAAATTTTCCAAATAAAGAAACATATAAGATGACACCAAGTCAAGATGCAGAGATAGAAAAACAGATTCAAGATTTGTTGGATAAGGGATTGATAAGGAAGAGTTTAAGCACGTGCTATACCTATAGTACTTGCACCTAAGAAGGATGGAAAATGGAGGATGTGTATAGACTGCAGGGCTATAAACAATATCAAAATTAGGTATAGATTCCCAATGCCCCGGATAGAAGATTTGATGGACAATTTGGGAGGTTCTTGTTACTTTTCTAAGGTGGATTTGAAGTCAGGGTACTATCAAATAAGAGTGAGGCCTGGTGATGAGTGGAAGACAACCTTCAAGACCAATGAAGGGCTATATGAGTGTATAGTAATGCCCTTTGGCCTAAGTAATGCACCTAGCACATTCATGAGGCTCATGAATTAAGTGCTAGCAGATTTCATTGGTAAGTTTGTAACAGTTTACCTTGATGATATTTTGATCTTTATTAGGTCCAATGAGGAGCACATGAAGCATTTGGAGATGGTATTGAGGAGGCTACATCAAGAGAAGTTGATGATCAATCAAGAAAAGTGTGAGTTTCTAAAAATTGAATTATTTTACCTTGGTTTTGTGGTTGCTAATGGATGCATGAAGATGGATCTTGATAAGGTCAAGTCCATATTAGAATGGCCTACACCAAGGTCCATAGGGGATGTTAGGAGTTTCCATGGATTGGCCTCCTATTATAGGAAATTTGTAAGAAATTTCAGTCATGTATGTGCCCCTATTCTCAACACCATCAAAGGTGGGATCAAATGTCAGTTTAAGTGGACTATAGTAGCAGACCAAGGGTTCGAGATGTTGAAAAAGAGGATAGAAGAGTTACCTACACTTATATTCCTAATTTAAATCAACTCTTTGTGGTGGAGTGTGATGCTAGTAAGCTAGCTATTGGAGTAGTGCTAAGCCAAGAGGGACACCATGTGGCATTCTTATCAGAGAAGTTAAATGATTTAGAGTTGTATGCTATGGTAAAATATCTTAAAAAGTGGAGACACTATCTCCTACCAAGGGAATTTGTGGTCTACACTAATGACCATGCCCTAAGTTTCTTGAATGGGCAAGAAAAACTGAATCAAAGGCATCTTAAGTGGGTAGAGTCATTGCAAGCATACACATTTTTCATCAAGCATAAGAAAGGTGTTAGTAACAAGGTTGCAGATGCTCTTAGCAGAAGAGTACTCACAATACAGGAGATACAATTGCAAAGTGTGGGGATGGAAAACTTGAAAGACCTGTACAAAGAGGACAACAATTTTAAAGATGCCTATGAGGCATGTGTGAAGTTTTAATAGGGGTTTAATGTGGATTTTATTGAATTTGTGTTGCAAGAGGGACTATTGTTTAAGGGACACCTCATGTGTATACCTTAGTGTTCAACGAGGGAGAAAATTATGAAGGAGAAGCACCAAGGGAGCTTGGGAGGCCACTTTGGAGTGGACAAACATTGGAGCAGGTGAATAGGGATTACTAGTGGCCTAATTTACAATCAGATGTTAGGAGATTTGTAGAACAATGTCAGATTTTCCAGAGGGAAAAAGGACAAAGTAGCAACAATGGGTTGTACCAACCCCTATCCATACCCCAAAGGCCTTGGGAGTGCCTAAGCATGGACTTTGTTTTGAAGTTACCAAAGACAAGTAGGGGTCATGACAATGTGTTTGTTGTGGTGGACCGTTTTAGAAAAATGGCACACTTCATTCCATGAAAGAAAACCAATGATGCTTCTCAAATTGTAGGTCTATTATTTAGGGTCATTGTAAGGATCCATGGATTGCCACTGAATATAGTAAGTGACAGAGATAGTAAGTTTGTGGGTCACTTTTAAAGGACCCTATGGAAGATGCTTGGTAAAAACTTATCTTTCTCTTCAGCCTACCATCCACAGTCAGATGGACAAATAAAGGTAGTCAATAGGTCACTTGGGAAATTGGTAATATGTTTGACTAAAAAACATGGACAATCATGAGATCACATCATAGGGCAAGAAGAGTTTGCCTATAATGACTCCATTAATAGGAGTACTGGTAAAAGCCCATTTGAAATAGTATATGGGGTCAATCCTAGAGGAATATTAGAGTTGAGGGATCTTAGTTTGAAGGACAAAGAAGTGCACAAGGGGAATCATTTGCAGAACAGATGAAGGAGCTTCATGATCAAGTCAACAAGACTTTACAAAAGCAAGTGGAGAAGTACAAGTCCAAAGCTGATCAGACAAGAAGAGATTTGTAGTTCAAAGTGGGGGATCTAATACTTTCCTATCTTAGGAAGGAAAGACTACCCAAGGGTCAACCAACTAAGCTACTCATGAAGAAGATATGACCATTGAGGATTTTGCATAAGTATGGCAAGAATGCTTATGAGGTGGATTTGCCTCTTGACTTGGGGATTTCACTCATTTTCAATGTTTGTGACCTATATCCCTACAAGGGACCATCTCTAGACATAGGTCAGTCTACTCTTACAGATTTGGGGATGATGATTGGGTGAAAGACTTGCCTACCCCAATGCCACTGAAATTGGAAAGTGTATTGGATTCTAAAGTGATCAGGAAGACAACGAAGGGTAACTACAAGGAGTACCTTATCAAGTAGCAAGGACTACCTAAAGTTGAGGCCACTTGGATGACAGAATGAGACATTTTGAAACATGGGGTCACCATTGAAGACCTCCTAACTCAAGGGACTTGAGTTATTTGTCCCAGGGGAGTATGGTGCAGGGCACCTCCCATTTTGATGTTCTAGCATGTTTTTGGGTTGGATTAGGTGTTGTTGTGTGGTTTGTCATAGGATTGTCATAGGATCCAATAGGTTGGATACAATGTTGTTTAACGTCATGATTGTAAGAGCCAATAGTGCTCATTAGGTGATTTAGGGTCATTTTGGCCTAAATTAGTGAAAGTTTCTATTTTGATGTAAATTTGGTTTAATGGGTGTTTTAGGACCCTACATATCCTACGTAGGGTCATGGAAGTCAAACTCACCCATTGAGTTGACAAAAAGAGTCAAAATGCTCCAAAAGCAAAAAGTTGCTCGAGCAAATTTTCCAAGAAATGGACAAAATGAATTTAGAGCAGTTGTAACTGCCCATGCTTGGTATATGAGCATGAATTTGATGATTTGAGATGGTTAATGAAATTTTGGATTGCAACATTTATTTTTGGTACTTCTGTATGGATGACTGTAACTGCATTGTTTTATTGCTATTGTACAACTGTGTACGGATTGGAATAGGTGATCGGACCCCATGGGGGTGTAGTGATTTTAGTTAGCTTTCATACGATATAGATAGTTTTTTTCCAAGTTATTTTAGTGTGAAGTTAGAGAATTTTAAAGTCACTGGTCTGCAAGTGACATTACAGTGTTGTTTAGTTAGAAATGGCTCTAACCTAAGAACCCACTGGTGGATTTGGCTAAAACCATGGGGGAAGTAGGGTTAGAGTCTGTAGATAGGATTTTTGTTTGCATTTTTTTTAGTTTAAATGGATTTCCTAGACCAAATGGGAAGCCCTATGGCTGAATGTTGAATACAAGTGAGCCAGGACAGGGTGAAGAAAGATTTGGTTCAAGAATCCATGAACTTTGGGAAAAGACTTAGTGGAATTTTTCAGATTCCCTAGATAGTCTCCTAAAAGGATTCAAAGGTGGAAGGAGGTGAATCAAATTTTGGAGACCAATTTGATAATTGTTTATGCTGACTAGTCTAGAGGCCTAAATAATAGGCTAAAAACTAGGGCCTAATGGAAATTAGGGTTATGGGTGCATTTAGAAGTTAGGGCTTTGGATTATGATAGTGTTCATAGATACCTTGAATATTTTAAAGGATTTTAATGGAGTCATTTGGATAATTTGGGAGAAATAAGACAAAAAAATGAATTTAGACCTACTAGGAATTAGGCAATTAGACCTCCTAGTGAAATTGAGACCAATTGGATTGGTAATGTATCTAGAAGTGTAGGAGAGGGTTTAGAATGAACTTTGATGGGCCAAGAAGATAGTTAAGAGTCCAAATGAATGTATGGGAAGGTCCTAAGTATGGGTTTGGAATTATAGGAGGAAATGTAGTGAAGAAGATTAGGCATTTGGGTAACTAGTTGGGCTAGTTAAGCCTAGAAACTTTGGAATCTTCCAAAGATCAACTATACCTTGGAGGAGAAGTTGATATTGAGGGTCTTGGAGAACCTAATTGGAGGAGGATCCAAAAAGAGGTAACCATTGGATGGTTAGGATAGAGAAAGAAGAATTTTGAGTGAAGAAAATACTAGAGTACCAAACCCTCTGCATCAACATTCTAACAAGTGTAGAAAATAGAAGAAATACTTTCAAGGAATGTGGATTTAAAAATCCTTATGTAAATCTCTTAACTAAGTGCACACTAAACAATGTTGGTAAAGATATTAATAGAGTAGACCTTAACTATTCTTCACATAATACTCCTAACAGGGTGGATCATTAGAAGTGATCAAATTCTAATCCTTAACTAGCCCCATCCATTCTGCAGATAGTGAAGTTTTGTGGGTTTCATCCCCACCACAGTGTTTACCTTCTAACATGGGTTTTCTACATTACCAAATATTGTGTCATGTGTCTATACATTTCATGAATGTTTCTATGAATGTCTTACATGCTAATTAGTTTATGAATTGATGTTACATACACAAAGATAGAATAGCAGATATGAATGGTAATACAATATATTGTGATGTATGTGTTCTAAGGCTTCCTTGCACATCTACCAAGAGACATATATTGTCTCTATTAGAATCATAATATTCACTAGGATCTTTCAAAGGCTTAGATGATTAACTAAGGCATTCTCTGGCTCCTCTCCAAGAGCCCAGCACTTTGTGCTTCACCTTGAAAGACTAACACCATGTAGATTCTTCACCTCTTCTCCTACACTTAGAAGGATCTAAGTACCAACTCCACACTAGAATTCACTATCATTGCACGAATACTAAACATGTTGGAAACCTTCCATATGTTTCCATTTGACTCCATTTTGAAGGAACTCCTATCCCTTTTTAGTCAAGTTTAAGCTTTAGACCCTAAGAAGCCTAATTAGGCCTAATTCCTTGTAGCCTTTTTCAGAGACCTTTTCCCAGTTATTTCAAAAACTTTCCAAAGAACTAGAAAAAATAATCCCACATTCAGATACCCTTTTTGATTTTACAAATTATTTTGAAAGTTTTAGTCTCCTAAGCCCTCCATACATAGGGTTCCTATTATCTAGGACCAATAGGGCTAATAGGCCTAATTAGTAGGACCTTACTGATTTCTTGTTGAAAACTTGACCAAATGGATTGGTGAGTTCAAAAATATTTCAATAGGGAAAGATTAGGTCATATCACACCTATTACTACACTCTTCCTATACTGTACTTTCCTTCCCCACATGAAATTCTCAATTCTTCACCTCCAAACCTCTAACCGGGCACTGTGAGCTCGCCGAGGGCTTGGTACTAGAAATAGAAACTCAACTCCACAATAATCCTGACTCTACATATGTATAGACCAATGAATCCCCTAACATATCCATATATCCTTAGGAGAATCCCATGGTTATATTTCATGGGGGAGCCATGAAATGACAAACTGGTCAGGACAAGACTAGTGAACACTCTAGACTGAAATTTTTTTATTTAAGACCTTAGATTAACTCCTATCAACTTCCTTACTAAATGGAAAAGTCTTAGAACTATCTTATGAACACAAAAAAATCACTAATTCAAATCATTCAATCCATATGATGGCACTGTCACACTAAAAATCTTGGGTTCTTCACAAAATCAGAGTTGCAGAGCTATATTCACTATTCAAAACTTGTTACAATGAAATATACTCATTATATTCAAGCCTCCCCATACATTAGATGCCAAATTACATGTTTCTAGTGCCTTTTGGTTGATCTCCCACTCCTATCTTCTACGGGGATCCTAAGTAACTGATTTGCATGCAACATTTGCAATAATTGCAAATGTTGTCATGACAACATTGTAAAAACTTTTGGCATCTTTGCCATTATGCCAACTTCATAATTATTAGGACCTATAACCTCTATATTTTGAGGAACCAAATTCATTAATGGCCTCCAAGCATCTCTATGACAACATTTATGTGTTTAGGACACATTCAAAGCTCAAATCCATCACTAAGCCTCTAAGCCTAAGAAAATTAAAAAGCTACTAACAACGACTATTTTAGTGACCTTAGTCCAAATGACTAACTCACCTAGTCCACAATGCAATGAACTTCTAAGGTCTAATTAAACACACTACCTTGACTTGGCCAATGTCAAGTACAAGCCAAAACATTAAAACTATGGAGGTTAGCCTAGGTGTGCTCCTGCACCATCCTCCCCAAAACAAAAAGTTCAATCCACCCTTGGATTGAGTAGAGTAGGGTCAATCCACATATTCTTAAACTCTAATTATTTAATCCATACTACATCAACATCTGATTGACCATGTCTCTTGATCAAGTGTTCTTTGTATTCTTTGGTTCTAGTCTTCTTGCAGACTCAAGTATCCAGTATATTGTCAGCTTGGTTGACTGTAGTAGGAGGTAGCTTGAGGTCTTCTACATCTATGATCACTTCACTGAGGCTTTGATCCATGTCTGGTGGTGGTCCTTTATAATGAACTAGGTCTGCAATGTTAAAGATAGAGGACAATCCACTATCTTCCGACAGCTCCACTTTAAAAGCATTGTTCCCATACTTTGCTAAGATAAGACAAGGGCCTATCCTCCTCATCTTCAACTTGTGTGGGAATCCTTTTTGAAGTCTAGAATTATTTAGATGCACCATTACTAAGTCTTCCACATTGAACTGAAGTTCTCTTCTACTCTCATCAACCTTAGTCTTATGCTTCATGGTGTTCTCTGTCAAAGTCTTCTTGACTATATCATGTATCTCCTGCATTGCATAAGCAAAATCATCAACATATCCACTTTCCTTCACTCCATCCTTTAAGTCTCTTAGCTCATAGACTCCTCTAGGATGTATACCATAGACTATCTCAAAGGGACTCTTCATTGTTGACCTGTTTATAGTGTCATTATAGGCATACTCAACTTGTCCAAACAATTAATCCCATTGTTGACCATATTCCTTGGTCAAGCATCTTAATAGATTTCCAAGGCTTCTATTTACCACTTTGGTCTGATCATCCATTTGGGGATGGTATGCAGACCCAAAGGATAAATTAGTGCCTAACCTTTACCAAAGAGTCTTCCAAAAATGACACATAAATTTGGTGTCTCTATCTGACACAATGCTCATGGGTGACCCATGGATTCTTACTATCTCTTTAAAGAAGAGAGAGGCTATTTGGATAGCATCATTAGTTGTCTTACATGGCACAAAGTGAGCCATCTTTTTGAATCTATCCACAACTACATAAACACTATCCATTCCTTGTCTTGTCTTGGGTAACGCAACTACAAAATCCATGCTCAAACATTCCCATGGCCTGGTGGGAATAGGTAGTGGCTGATATAGGCCTACATTTGAATAAGTACCTTTGGCTTTTTGACATACTATGCAACTTTCTACATACCTCCTAACATCAAGGTTCATTCTTGGCCAATAATAGAACCTTTGAACAAGTTCTTGTGTCTTAGTGATCCCAAAGTGACCACTCAATGCACCATTGTGCTTTTCCTAAATTAAATTCTCCCTAATAGACCCTCTAGGGACACATAACTGATTTCCCTTAAACAAGATATTTCTTTGCAAAGTGTATTTAACATATTTTCTATGGAAATGATTCTTGTATTCAGTACATACCTTATAAACATCTGCAAAGTCTTCATCATCAGCATATAGATCTTTGAAGTGATCTATTCCCATGCTCTTCAATTGGATTTCTTGGATGGTAAGAGCTCTTCTACTCAAGGAATCTGCCACCTTGTTGAGTACTCCTTTCTTGTGCTTGATATTAAATGTGTATGCTTGCAGGTATTCAACCCACTTCATGTGCTTGTGACTCAACTTTTCTTGAGAGTTCAAGAAACTTAAAGCTTGATTGTCCGAATAGACTATGAACTCCTTGGAGAGAAAATAGTGTCTCCATTTCCTTAAAGCCTGAACTAATGCATACATTTCAAGGTCATAAGAAGAATACTTCTTCTTAGCTTCACTCAACTTCTCTGAATGAAATGCCACTGGTCTACACTCTTGTCTTAGGACAACTCCAATAGCCACATTGCTTGCATCACACTCAATAGTGAAAAGATTCTCAAAGCTTGGAAAGACTAAGATAGGTTGGGTAGCAATCTTTTCTTTTAACAACTCAAAACTCTTGTTAGCTTGTTCATTCCATGCAAAATTAGTCTTCATACCTCCTTTGATTGTGTCCAACATAGGAGAACAAATAGCACTAAACTACCTTATAAACTTCCTATAATACTAAGCAAGGCCATGAAAACTTCTTACCTTTGTTGTTGTCCTTAGAGTAGGCCAATTTATAATGGATTCCACTTTACTCTTGTCCATTTTTAGATTTCCATGAGAGAGAACAAACCTAAGGTACACCAACTCTGTTTTGATGAACTCACACTTCTCCAAGTTGATCATCAACTTCTCATCATGCAACTTCTTGAAGACAGTCTCAAGGTGTTTAAGATGTTCACTTCTTGTCTTACTGTAAATCAGTATATCATCAAGATATAATACTACAAATTTTCCAATGTAGTCTTTGAGGACATCATTCATGAGCCTCATGAATGTGGAGGGGGCATTAGATAGTCCAAATGGCATGACAAGACATTCATACAAACCTTCATTGGTTTTGAAGGTTGTCTTCCACTCATCTCCCTCATGTATTCTTATTTGGTGATAGCCACTCTTCAAGTCTATCTTGCTATAGTACTTAGCTTCACCTAGACAGTCCACTAAGTCTTCAATCCTAGGAATGGGAAACCTATACCTAATGGTTATCCTATTTATGGCTCTTGGATTTGTATAAAGCCTGCAAGTTCCTCCTTTCTTCGGTGCTAGGATAGTGGGTATGACACAATGACTAATGCTCTTCTTGATAAGACC
Source organism: Thuja plicata (assembly GCA_018584345.1). Taxonomy (NCBI): domain Eukaryota; kingdom Viridiplantae; phylum Streptophyta; class Pinopsida; order Cupressales; family Cupressaceae; genus Thuja; species Thuja plicata. Next base: position 70,489 of record MU226279.1, on the reverse strand, counting down.
TTGGTTTAGGAGTTCTTCTATTTGTCTAGAAATCTCCTCATTTTGTTGAGGGGTCATCTTGTAGGCTGCTTTATTAGGTACGGTAGCTCCTTGTATAAATTCTATCCTATGACTTATGGCTCTTTTAGGGGGTAATGTTGATGGTTTTCCATCACATACTATACCTTCATAAGTCTGCAACATGCTTTGTATCTCCTTAGGTAGCTCTGGCTTCTTGTCTCCCTTGCCTTCATGTTCCTCTCTTGGCCTTAATACCAATGCAAAGCCAACTCCTTCTCCTTCCTCCATGGCTTCTAAGAACTCTTTTTCACCAACCATGAGCACATTAAGACCTGCTATCTTCACTTCTGCATCCTCTAATAGTGATTGAATTTTGAAAGTCACTTTGTCTTTCTTGAAAGTATAGGAGTTATTCACTCCATCATGGATAGCTTGGCGGTCAAATTTCCATGGCCTGCCTAGGAGAAAGTGACATGAGTCCATGGGAAACACATCACATAGAACCTTGTCCTTATATCTCCCTATAGAGAACTCCACCCAAGCCTACTCATTTACTAAGACATGTTGTCCCTTATTGAGCCATGTGACCTTGTAAGGATGGGTGTGGGGTATCCTTGTCATGCTTATCTTGTTGACTTCTTCTTCTGAAACAATTTTTTTAGTATACCCTGAGTCAATAATGACTCTACACACTTTGCCCATCACCTTGCATTTTATTCTAAATAGGGACCTTCTTTGGCTTGGCTCTTCTTTAAATGGATCCTTGATCAATGTTCTCCTCATCATGAGGTTCTCACCTTCTTCTAAATTCAATGGTACCTTAGGGTGTGTCTCTGCTACATTTTTCTTCTCATGAACTAGATTATTCCTTTTGTTACCTCCTTGAGAAGTAATACCCTTCTCTGGACACCTATAGGCAGGGTGTCCCATTTGATTGCAATGATAACATTTCATATTGGCAAAGTAATTGCCTCTTCCTTGTCCACCACTTCTTCCTCTAATATTAGGGTTCCTTCCTCTACCACCTCTGCTAAATCTTCCCTCTTGCTGCTTAGTGTATCTGACTTCTCCTTGTGTCCTTGATTCAGAACTCCTTCCACCATAGCCACCTCTTGGTCCTCTACTATCCCTTCCTCTACCTCTTCCTTTGGAGGTTTTCTCTTATTTTATTTTGCCTTTCTCCTCTATTTTAAAGGCCATTTGATAACATTGGCAGATGGTTTTGAAGTTCACAAGACTCATGTGTTCTTGAATAGACCACTTGAGTCCATTCAAATACCTTGCTAGTTTGATGCTTTCATCCTCCACCACTTGTGATCTTAAACACAACTTTTGGAATTCTTCGATGTATGCTTGGACATCCAAATCTTTTTTTCTGAGATTGTGTCTTCTTCTATGCAACTAAACCTCATAATCATCAGGCAAGTAAGTCTTCTTTATCTTGGTCACCATGCCCTTCCATGTGACTATAGGACTCCTTCCTTCTTTTTACCTTTCAGTTTGAAAAAACTTCCACCATGTGAGGGCTGAGCCTCTCAACCTAGATTTGGCCACATTCAATTTTTGGGCCTCTGTTATACCATCACATTTGAAATGGTTTTCTATATTGTCAATCCAATCCACAATTGAATCTGGATCCATTTGTCCACTAAATAGTGGTACACCCTCCAAAGCTTTGCCACTTAAGGCCTTTAGTGCTTTCAAGAAGGGTTCTTCAGTAATAATAGGGTTAGGTGTTGGAGCTTCCTCCTCCAATTCCAGTCCTTTTTCCCTTGCTTCTTCTTCTTCCTTCTATTCTATCTTATGCTTCACTTTATCAGCTTTGTCTTGGACTTCACCCAAGAGTTGCTCCATTTGAGACAATCTTTCTCTTAGCAACTTATTATCTTCTTCTTATTCTTCCACCTTTTTGGCTAACTCAGTGTTAGTCACCATGGTTTTATCTTCTACTGATCCCATTGGTGTATTCTCTCCCACTGATTTAGTAGGTTGAAACATACACTACAAGCCTGATCTTAATCAAGCTCTAATACCAATATGATGTATGTGTTCCAAGGCTTGCTTGCACATCTACCAAGAGACCTATCTTGTCTCTATTAGAATCCTAATCTTCACTAGGACCTTCCAAAGGCTTAGATGATTAAATAAGGACTTCTCTAGCTCCTCTCCAAGAGCCCAACACTTTGTGCTTCACCTTGAATGACTAACACCATGTAGATTCTTCACCTCTTCTCCTACACTTAGAAGGATCTAAGTGCCAACTCCACACTAGCATTCGCTATCATTGCAGGGATACTAAACATGTTGGAAACCTTCCATATGTTTCCATTTGACTCCATTTTGAGGGATCTCCTAGCCCTTTTTAGTCAAGTTCAAGCTTTAGACCCTAAGAAGCCTAATTAGACCTAATTCCTTGTAGCCTTTTTCAGAGACCTTTTCCCAATTCTTTCCAAAAATTTCCAAAGAACTAGAAAAAATAATCCCACATTTAGATACCCTTTTGGGTTTTAAAAAGGATTTTGAAAGTTTTAGTCTGCTAAGCCTTCAGTACACATCTAGGACCAATAGGGCTAATAGGCCTAATTAGTAGGACCTTACTGATTTCTTGCTCAAAACTCAACCAAATGGGTTGGTGAGTTCACAAATCTCTTAACAGGGAAATATTAGGTCACATCACACCTAGTACTACACTCTTCCTATATTGTAATTTCCTTCCCCGCATGAAATGATCAATTCTTCACCTCCAAACCTCTAACTGGGCACTGTCATCTCACCTAGGGCTTGGTACTAAAAATAGCAACTCGACTCCATAAGACTCCTAACTCTACATATGTATAGACCAATGACTCCCCTATCATATCCATCTAGCCTTAGGAAGATCCCATGGTTAGATTTCATGGGGGAGCCATGAAATGAAAAAATGGTTAGGACAAGACCAGTGAACACTCTAGACTGAAAACAATGCATTTAAGACCTTAGATTAACTCCTATCAACTTACTTACTGAATAGAAAAGTCTAAGAACTATCATATGAACACAAAACAATCACTAATTCAAAGCATTCAATCCATATGATGGCACTATCACACTAAAAAGATCGGGTTCTTCACAAAATCAGAGTTGCAAAGCTATATTCACTATTCAAAACTTGTTACAATGAAATCTACTCATTAGATTCGAGCCTCCCCATACATTAGATGCTACATTCCATGTTTCTAGGGATTTTTGGTCGATCTCCCACTCCTATCTTCTAGGGGGATCCTAAGTAACCGAGTTGCATGCAACATTTGCAATAATTGCAAATGTTGTCATGACAACATTGTAACAAATTTTGGCATCTTTTCCATTATGAAAACTTCCTAATTTTTAGGACCTCTAACCTCTGTATTTCGAGGAACCAACTTCATTAATGGCCTCCAAGCATCTCTATGATAACATTTATGTGTTTAGGACACATTCAAAGCTCAAATCCATCACTAAGATTCTAAGCCTAAGAAAATTAAAAAGATACTAACAATGAATATTTTAGTGACCTTTTTCCTAATGACTAACTCACCTAGTCCATAATGCAATGACTTGTTGGAGATTTGCTTCTGTGAAAATAATTGATTGTATGTTTGTCATTGATGACAACATATAATATACAACAATGTTCTATATGAAATTATCAGTACAGATGTTTTGGAGCTATGCATGTTTATTTCCATGGTGTATACATGTTCTAGATTCTATGTGCATTCACACCGAGTCATATATGAAGTTTCAGTTGACTTATGTTAATCAGTTTTGGCAGTTACAACGTTTGAAGATTATTTGTCAAGAGCCGACGTAAATATAGTGTTTCTTGAGTTGCACCTATCTTCGGGATACGCATATTTGTATTAATATTTAGTTATGAGTTAGTGATGATTATATAAAGGTGCCAAGCGTGTTTTAATAGAATCATGATATTGGAGTAAAATTGGTGAAGCCGACTTTGTGAAGTGTTGCGTCTATTCAGTTTGAGTTGCACGGTTCTAACTTTGATTGCATGGTTAGTTAAGCCAACAAAGAAGTTGATGAAGTGTTCCCATATACTGTCATGACCTTATCCTTGGTGAAGATAATATAGCAGTTCAAATGTGTTCACTAAGTGGGAAAATGAAGTGAAAAGCAATAGACAAAAGAGAGCAGAAAGTCAGACAGAATAAGTTGAAGAACTATGTGAAGAAACACAAGAAGGTTACAATTCATTGGAACTGATCAAGAAAATAGGTCTACTCAAACAATTCATCTATCAGATATAGTGTATATCTATTCTACTGAAGGTTGCAGCCTTCACCATTTTAGCAGTGAGCTTTTGGATAGTGAGTCCTCACCCCTAACAGGGTTACTTGTAAAAGATTCCTAATAGGGTCTGACCTTTAACTAGGTCTCTATACTTATTGCATTGTAGATAACAACTCCTAACAGGGTTGCAAGATCTCCTAATAGGGATAATTATACTCAAGTATAGTTCTTTGTGGGTGCTAATTCCCACTGGGGTTTTTACCTATTTGGTTTCTCCATAACCAAAATTGTTGTGTTCTCTATTGTGTTATATGAATGTGCATTGGCTTTATGTTAATTTATATCTAAGAGAATAAAAGAATTAAAATAGCTGATAACTAATTCACCCCCCTCTTAGTTATCCTTTGGGACTATTCCAACAATTGGTATCAGAGCCAAGTACCTTGGAGAGAAAGCCTAATAGCTTAAGGTAGATGAGATGGCATACTTCAGGAAAGAGAGTCCTAAGTTTGATGGAGAAAACTATCTTGACTGGAAGAAAAAAATGATAACACATCTTCAGTGCATTGGATTTGAGATCTATGAGATTTTCACTCAAGAAATTGAAGTTCCCACCCCTAAAGACCTTGCAGAAGAAGACTCTACAATCAAACAAAAGGAAGTGTTCACTCAAAATGCAATAGCCAAAGAATCCCTGATCAGTTCCCTATCCGACAGTGAATTTTATGAAATCAAGAAGGCAAATAAAGCATACTCTATTTGGAAATACTTAGAAAATATGTTTGAAGGAGACATCCAAGAAAATAATGCACGCAGAAAGACATAGAAGAAAAGATACAACAACTTAGAGATGCTACCTGAAGAAAACATCAGAGCCTAAAATCAGAGAATTAATGAAGCAGTCTCAGGTATCCGGAACAATGGTGGAGAAATTTCAGAGGATGATATAATGGACAAAGTAATGACCACACTAACAATAGACTATGAGAGCAAGATCAATATCTTAGATGAGACTATGAAATTTTCAAAAGACTTTAAGAGGGAGACTTTGATCAACAAAAAATTTGCATTTGAGATATCAAGATTGAAGACAGAACCTAAAAGTGAGACAACTTTCAAAGCCTCAGTCCACAACAAGAAATCCATAAGCAGCTCTAGTAATAATGAAGAAGTGGATACATAACTAGAAGAAATTATTGCTATTATTTCCAAGAAAGAAAGGAAAGGTAAAGAGAAATATGAAGGACAACTACCTTTCAAATGTTTTTCAAGTAACAAAGTTGGCCACTTTGCATCCAAGTGTCCTACAAGAGTCAATAAGTTCAAATCAGATTACAAGCCCAAGTAGACTAAGGAATGTTATCATGTTGAAGATGGTGTAACCGATGATGATTTAGGAGAAGATGAAATTGGTTTTTTTTTTCCATTAAAGACATTGAGAAGATTCTTGAAGAAATGGACAATGAAGATGAAGAAAAAACACAAGAGTTAGCATTAGTTTCAAAAGATGACATCAGAACTGACTAGATCATTGATAGCGGATGTTCACACCACATGACATGAGACAAAGATAGATTTGTACATTTGGACAAGTAAAAAGGTGGCATGGTTATATTTGGAGATAACACTCCCAAACCTATCATAGGTAGAGGTTCTATCACCTTAGATGGAAAGAATAAAATAGATGATGTTCTTTATGTTGATGGTTTACATCATAACTTACTAAGTGTTGGACAGTTGCTTGATAAAGGATATCAGTTGGAATTCAAAAACAACCAGTGCATCATTAACAACAAATAAGGAGAAATTATTGCATCAGGCTCAAAGACCAAAGGTAATGTATTTTAGCTCAATTCAATAGTAAATTTTTTTGTTGCAAAAGTGGATGACAGTTGGCTATGGAACAAGAGACTTTGTCATATCAATTTTGACAACATAGTCAAGATAAGTAATGTAAAGGCAGTAAGAGAACTTCCAAGTATTGCAAGAATAGTTGAAACTATGTGTAGGGAATGTGTGATGGGGAAGCATGTGAGGACCTCATTCAGGAGCAAACAAGACTCTGCTGAAAAAAAATTAGATCTGATACATATAGACCTATGTGGACCTACTCAAACAAGACCATACTACGGAGAAAGGTATTTTATTTTGTTTGTTGATGATTTATCAAGGATGATGTGGGTTGCATTCATAAAAAACAAATTTGAATCTTTTGAGAAGGTCAAAGTGTTCAAAGCTAAGGTTGAGAATGAATCTAGATTAAAGATAAAATGTTTGAGATCTGATAGAGGAGGAGAATTCACCTCTGACCAGTTTTATGATTACTATGAAGAACATGGAATCAAGAGATAGTTAAGTGTACCTAGAACCCCTTAGCAGAATGGGATTGCAGAAAGAAGGAACAAAATAATACTTGACATAGCGTGCACTATCATGATTGAAGGAAAGGTTTCCCATACCTATTGGAGAGATGCGGTCAATACAGTAGTCTATACTATCAATAGAATACAATTAAGGCTAGGCGTAGAAAAAACACCCTACGAAATTTGGTTTGGTAATGTACCTACTGTAAAATACTTCAAAATATTTGGAAGCAAGTGCTACATCAAGAGAGATGATAGCATTGGCAAGTTTGATGCTAGAAGCGATGAAGGTATTTTTCTTGGTTACTCTACTAAAAGCAAAGCCTATAGATGTTTTAATCTAAGATTAAAGAAGATCATTGAAAGTACTCATGTGAATATTGATGAGAAGTTTATGATTCAAGAAAGATATTATGACTATGATCCCATGATTGAAGATGAGCCCAGACCCATCAATAAGGACACAGTTATTAAAGAAATGTTTGACTATATTGATGTTTCATGTAACAATCCCGAACCAAGTGAAGAAGAATCATAGATTACAGATGAAAGTATCACTCCTAAGAACTCAAAATACACATCCAAATACCACTCTAAGGAAGATATAATTGGAGATCAGAGTGCTAAAGTCTTGAAAATATCTAGAGAAAAAGGTTCTACCGCTAATGAAGAAGTATGCTTACTTTCTCAGATTGAACCCTTAAGTGTTGAAGATGCGTGCAAAGACTCAAATTGGCAAAGTTCGATGCATGAAGAATTATATCAAATAATCAAGAATGAAACATGGGAACTAGTCCCTAGACCTCATGACAAGAATGTGATTGGAACAAAGTGGATATTCAGGAACAAAATGAATGAAGAAGGCACAGTGGTAAGGAACAAAGAAAGATTAGTATGTAAAGGATATGCGTAGAGAGAAGGAATATAATACACTAATACATCTACCCCTGTGAGCAGACTGGAAGCTATCAAGTTGTTTTTGGCCTATGCAACATTCAAGAACTTTAAAGTATATCAAATGGATGTCAAGTCAGCTTTTCTGAATGGTGACCTAAAGGAAGAAGTCTACATAGAGCAGTCTGAAGGATTCAAACTTTCATACAAACCAGACATGGTATGCAAACTAAAGAAAGAACTTTATAGAATTAAATAGGCCCCAAGAGCTTGGTATGAGAGACTTGATGGTTACTTCACAAAGATAGGATTTAGAAAAGGAGTAGTAGACTGTAATTTATTCATAAGAGAGACAGATGAAGGATTACTACTCGTTGCTATTTTCGTTGATGACATTATCTTTGGAGGTAATGAAAAAATTAGTGTAGAATTTGCCAAAGAAATGAAAAGTGAGTTTGAAATGAGCATGATTGGACATATCAAATATTTTATTGGATTGAATGTAAAACAAACAGACAAAGACATATTCATAAATCAGTCTAAGTATGTGAAGGAGATATTGAAGACTTTCAAAATGGAAGATTGCAAAAAAGTAAGCACCCCCATGATAACAGGAAGAAATCTTTCTAAAGATGATGATTCCACAACAGTTGACAAGACTCTATACAAGTCTATTATTGGAAAACTCATATATCTTACTCAATCTAAACCTGATATTTCTAATGCAGTTGGCATTGTTGGAATATTTGCAGCTGAACCTAAACAAAATCACCTAATGGAAATAAAAAGAATATTCAGATATTTCAAAGGAACTATATGTTGGACTTAATGGGAAGTAGTACTGAGAGGGGAGGGGTGAATCAGTACCTCTAAAACTTTTAACACTTTACCCAATTTATCATTAGTGATCATTCAATTCTTATTTACCTACCATTACTATTATTCTTTCTTATGTAGACATTGTTTGTTAACAATCTTTTCAATCATCCATAGAAACATTCATGAAAATAACAAACACATAACACAAGATATGATATCACAGAAAACTCTTATTAGGAAGTAAAAAATGCAGTGGGGATGGCACCCACAAAACTTCACTATCTGCAGAATGGAAGGGAGTTGGTTAAGGCTTACAATTTGATCACTTCTGATGATCTACCCTGTTAAGAGTATTAAGGTGGAGACTTGTTAAGATCTACTCTGTTAAGAGCTTTAGCAACACTGATTTAATTGTGCACTCAGCTATGAGATTTACAATAGGATGGTTAAGCCCACCTTTCTTGAAAGGATTTCATTAGTGTACTACACTTGTTAGAATGAGTACAAATGTTGACTTGACTGTATGCAATGTACTATTTATGATTTACAGATCCATTAAAGCTTTTACAATAATGATATCACCTTAAGTGATTGATGAATACCTTTTCTCTGCTTGTCGATAGCCTCTGTTCTGTTCTTGAAAACTGATTTGAATTTGTTTGTGTTCTTTTGCATGAATTCTCTATCTGGTCTTTAGTTTCTCTCTATGGCTACTATCTTCATTGAACAAAAACTGTTCTTAATGGGTCAAGCACCTATTTATACAATTTATTTGACCTATCTTGGAATTCACAATTTACAATGTTAATTCTCAGATCCAAGGTTTACAACTTGACCTTGATCTTTAGTTTGCTTGTTTTAAAATAGTAAAATGAATTAAAACAATAAAGATTACATTGTTTCCTCTGTACATAACAGATTAAAAAACAAATCAAGAAGTTATAAATACAACTTCAGTGATTTATCTGACGTGGAAAGTCAGATCCACTTTTTGTGGGATGTAACTGACTGTCGGTTCTTGGCTGTTGGTTTGAACTCGCAGTCTGACAATGTTCCTTAACTGAACTATTCATTAGGTTCCTTGTATCTATCGAGTTCCTCTCTTTGTTGTTCATCAGGTAGCACTATTGATACTTCGTCGGGTATCCTTATCTTTTTGTCATTGGGTAACACTTTGACAGTGTTCATCGGGTAACCTTAGTGTTGGATAGTGTTGTGACCTGTCTGTCGGTTTAGACTAAACTGCTGTTGCAGATCATGTTTTTCTCTAAGTATACTAATGGAAAAATATAATGCCTTCAATCTCCCCCTTTGACATTAGTATAAAAAATTGATATGTGCATAATACTGAAATTATTACACCATGTTTATTTCCT
>MU226279.1:10402-31245 GCA_018584345.1 Thuja plicata | reverse complement strand
AGATCTTTGCTCTTAAGCTTTTAAGCTTTTCAAGAAGATACTTAGCTCTGATACCAATTGTTGGACTTAATGGGAAGTAGTACTGAGAGGGGAGGGGTGAATCAGTACCTCTAAAACTTTTAACACTTTACCCAATTTATCATTAGTGATCATTCAATTCTTATTTACCTACCATTACTGTTATTCTTTCTTATGTATACATTGTTAGTTAACAATCTTTACAATCATCCATATAAATATTCATGAAATTAACAAACACATAACACAAGATATGATATCACAGAAAACTCCTGTTAGGAAGTAAAAACAAATGTGGGTATGACACCCACAAAACTTCACTATCTGCAGAATGGAAGGGAGCCGGTTAAGGCTTACAATTTGATCACTTCTGATGATCTACCCTGTTAAGAGTATTAAGGTGGAGACCTATTAATATCTACTCTGTTAAGAGCTTTAGCAACACTGATTTAAGTGTGCACTCAGTTATGAGATTTACAATAGGATGGTTAAGCCCACCTTTCTTGAAAGGATTTCATTAGTGTACTATTCTTGTTAGAATGAGTACAAATGTTGACCTGACTGTATGCAATCTACTATTGCTGATTTACAGATCCATTAAAGCTTTTACAATAATGATATCACCTTAAGTGATTGATGAATACCTTTTCTCTGCTTGTCAGTAACCTCTGTTATGTTCTTGAAAATTGATTTGAATCTGTTTGTGTTCTTCTGCATGAATTCTCTGTTTGGTCTTTAGTTTCTCTCTGTGGCTACTATCTTCATTGAAGAACAACTATTCTTAATGGGTCAAGCACCTATTTATACAAGTTATTTGATCTATCTTGGAATTCACAATTTACAATGTTAACCCTCAGATCCAAGGTTTACAACTTGACCTTGATCTTTAGTTTGCATGTTTTAAAATAGTATAACGAATTAAAACAATAAAGATTACATTGCTTCCTCCACACATAATGGATTAAAAAAAAAATCAAGATGTTATAAATACAACTTCAATTTTTTATCTGACGTGGAAAGTCAGATCCACTTTTTGCGAGATGTAACTGACTGTCGGTTCTTGGTTGTCGGTTTGAACTCGCAGTCTGACAACATTCCTTAATTGAACTATTCGTCGGGTTCCCTGTATCTGTTGGGTTCCTCTCTTTCCTATTTTTCGGGTAGCACTATTGATACTTTGTCGGGTATCCTTATCTTTTTGTCATCGGATAACAGTTTGACAGTGTTCATCAGGTAACCTTAGTGTCAGATAGTGTTGTGCCCTGTCTGTCAGTTTAGACTAAACTCATGGTGCAGATCATGTTTTTCTCTAGGTATACTAATGGGAAAATATAATGCCTTCACTATAGACTATGGTTTATGGTATTCTAACTTAGAGAATATACAACTTCATGTGTATACTGATGCTGATTGGGTAGGTTATGTTGATTAAAGAAAGAGTACATCAGGAGGAGCAGTATTTCGTGGAGAAATATTGGTCACTTGGACAAGTAAAAAGAAGAATTGTATCTCTCAGACAATAGTAGAAGCTGAGTATGTTACAGCAACATTGAATTGTTCAACAATGGTTTGGATCAAATAGATGATTAAAGACTTTGGTATTCAGATTGATTATCCTATTGTTATTCACTATGAAAACACTAGTACTATCAATATGTCAAAGAACCCTGTGATGCACGCAAAGACAAAACACATTGAGATCAAATACCACTTTCTAAGAGAAAAAGTTTCAAATAGAGAAGTAAATTTGGATTATGTGAGCACTAAAGAACAATTAGCAGATATTTTTACAAAGCCATTATCAAAAGATACATTTGAGTATCTCAGGGAGAAGCTGGGAGTAATTCCCTTTCCTGAGTCTGATTAGAATTTGTAGGAGGAACATTAGTCCTTGGTGATTGATGAATGGTTGACTAATCTACTTCTGGAGTAGTACCTGTGCCTGATGGTGTTTAACAGCCTTTTCCATTGATGTCAAAGGGGGAGTATTAGTAAGTGGGAGCATATACTCTGGGGGAGTATACAGTTAGAAGAGCAGAAACAGTGTAGAGGAAATTTTGATGAGGATATTGAGAAGATTGTAAAAAGAAGGAAGACACTTTGAGTTGATGATATCATATGTTTCCATCAATGTCAAAGGGGGAGATTGTTGGAGATTTGCTTCTGTGAAAATAATTGATTGTATGTTTGTCATTGATGACAACATATAATATACAACAGTGTTCTATATGAAATTATGAGTACAGATGGTCTGGAGCTATGTGTGTTTATTTCTATGGTGTATACATGTTCTAGATGCTATGTGCATTCATGTTGAGTCAGATATGAAGTTTCAGTTGAGTTATGTTAATTAGTTTTGGCAGTTACAGTGTCCGAAGATTATCTGTTAAGAGCCGACGTAAATACAATTTTTCTTTAGTTGCACCTATCTTTGGGATATGCATGTTTGTATTAGTATTTAGTTATGAGTTAATGATTATTATACAAAGGCGCCAAATGTGTTTTAACAGAATCGTGATATTGGAGTAAAATCGGTGAAGCCAACTTTGTGAAGCATTGCGTCTATTCAGTTTGAGTTGAGCAGTTCTAACTTTGATTGTGTGGTTAGTTAAGCCAATAGAGAAGTTGATGAAGTGTTCCCAGATACCTTCGTGACCTTATCCTTGGTGAAGATACATATAGCATTTCAAATGTGTTCGCTAAGTGTGAAAATGAAGTGAAAAACAATAGACAGAAGAGAGTAGAAAGTCAAACAAAATAAGTTGAAGAACTATGTGAAGAAACAGAAGAAGATTACAATTCATTGGAAATGATCAAGACATAAGGTCTACTCAAACAGTTCATCTATCAGATATAGTGTATATTTGTTCTACTGAAGGTTGCAGCCTTCACCATTTTAGCAGTGAGCTATTGGACAGTGAGTCCTCACCCCTAACAGGGTTACTTGTAAAAGACTCCTAATAGGGTCTAACCTTTAACCAGGTCTCTGTACTTATTACATTGTAAAGAAAAACTCCTAACAGGGTTGCAAGATCTCCTAACAAGGATAATTATACTCAAGTACAGTTCTTTTTGGGTGCTAATTCCCACTTGGTTTTTTACCTATTTGGTTTCCTCGTAACCAAAATTGTTGTGTTCTCTATTGTGTTATCTGAATGTGCATTTTATTTATGTTAATTTATATCTAAGAGAAGAAAAGAATTAAAATAGCTGATAACTAATTCACCCCCCCTCTCGGTTATCCTTTGGGACTATTTCAACATGACCTTCTAAGGTCTAATTAAACAGAATACCTTGACTTGGCCAATGTCAAGTACAAGCCAAAAAATTACAACTATGGAGGTTAGCCTAGGTGTGCTCCTGTACCATATTTATTAAAAAAGGATAAAGGTTAATTGATAAAAGTTTTGAGGGTATTGATTCACCCCTCCCCTCTCAGTACACCATTCCATTATTTCCAACAATTGGTATCAAAGCTAGATCTCTTAATTGGAAATTTTTAAAGACTTAAGAGAAAATATCATACAATGGAAAGGTACAAGCTAGACAAGAATATTGAGAATTATAAATTAGAGATACATATATTCTATGAACAATATAAAGAAGCTAGAATCAAGATGAGATAGTTGTTGGATGAAAGAAATATTATGGCATCTCACTGTAATGAAACAGACTATCAGGAATATGAGATACCTGATCTATTTGAGTAATCACAATATACAACTAGAAAAGCATCAGACACATCATAATAAATCATCACAAGTCTGAATGAAATCAATCAACATCTGGCTGGAAAAGTGAAATATCTGCAAATTGGTTAAGAGACACAGATTTTAAGAATGATTGATGTCATGAACAATGATAGACAAGATGAGAAAGAAAGAGCACTACCTATTGATGACATGAGGAAGATTGCTAAAAAGCTACAAGAGAAAGAGTCATAAATAAAAAGACTTACATAACATCATCATGAGATCACCAATTAGATTATTCTTATGAGTCGGGAGACAAACATAATTAACATAGAGCTCATTGAAAGAATAGAAGCTATTAGGGAGCTAAGAGAAAAAAATGAAAAACTAAAGCATGAAGTGAGAATTCAGCAACATCATAATGACATGATCAAGAGAACTGAAGAAAGAACCAAAAGGATGGATGATTTTCTGGATGGACAAAGAAGAGTCAACAACAATACCAGACTAGGTTATACTGAAAATAAAGAATCCCCATACCAAGCTGATCCAAAGAATATCTACGCAAATCCAAGACCAAGAAAGAAGTCATGCAATCACTAAGGAAAACCAGGCCACACATCAAATGTTTATAGGAGAAAAATAAAAGGTATTCCTAAATCCACACCTTCATTCATAGGTATTTTTTATAAATGTAAAAATAAAGGACATAAAACATATGAATGTAAATCTGAGGTGAAACAACCAAAGAAGGAAACCTACATGGAAAAATACTGTCCTACTTGCAAAATGCATGGGCACACATCTCTTGAATGTAGGAAGAAGAAAAGGAGAGCATGGAAGCCTAAAGAAAATGAAACTTCTTATCAACCAAAAATATTCGGTAACTCATATGTTTGGGATTACAACACATGGGAAAACTACATAGCATGTGGAAGATTTGGACACATTGCTGCAAACTGCATGAGACAAAGGAGGAGAAAGTCTAGAAGCTGGACTAACCCTGGAATGACATGTCTACAGTGTCATAAATTTGGTCATCTAAGAAAATACTATAGAGACCGAGTGACAGAGACAAGCACCTTTGCCAATGGAAACACCATTGAAGATATCAGGAAGATGAGAAACAAAATGTGGAGGAAATCTACACACACTGATGAAACTGGACCAAGAAATGAAAATGGTGACACCTTATCAAATGGATTTGGTGACATCACCACCCCCACCTAAGAAGAACAAGTAAGTATGGAACTACATTATACCAAGTTATATTTTTCATCAGTTCCATTATACATTGATGAAATGCCAAACTGGCATGATTAAAGATGCACTATGGTATTACTTGTTATGATTCTATGAATTCAATCTCAACGGTCAATGCTTACAAAAAATCATCAGTGTACATACAAAGCTAAATTGTCTATACTTATCGAGCATCTCCAATTAGCACATAAAAAGCTAAGTCGCTAGTGTAAACCAAGCTCCGTCGATAACCATGTAAAAAGACAATGTTGTCTTCGCCATATACCGAGATCCATCGATAAATAGTCAAATGAGTTGAAACCTGGCCTGAGCATCATGTTCTCACTAAGAATGAAGTGTGTATGCTACCCAATGAATCCATCTTGAAACACTGAGAAGTGGGTGAGCATTTATGACATGATTTAGGGAAAAAATCTATAAATAGTCGATGGAAGAGCTCATTGTTCACAAAGTGATTTGAGTGAGGAAGTAGAGCGAAACCAGAGCACAAAGTGACCAGATTACAGAGCGACTTCAACCTTGATTCACAGCACTCAAAAATATTCCCAACAGTTACAGAAGGTTGTAGTAAGTAAAAAAATTCACCAAGAACTAAAAAATGGCACAGAAACGGGAGCGAGAGTGAAGCAGGGAATGATTGGGGAGTGGGAATGTTGGCGCAGGAAACTTGAATCCCCCAATAGATACTGCAACTGTAGGAGGTGCTGGTCATTCTACCACAGAGGGCTCCACGGACTCTGTAGGAAATGAGGATGGTAAATCTCATGATCTTACAGGAAGTGGGGACCCAGGTGGGGGCCCCATCATGGGAAAAGAGATAGTCAAAAGGGCATCCCTTTTCAGGGTGAAACCTTCAAGTAAGTCTATCCATCCACCTGTGAGAAACATATCTAATATTTCTGAAGGAAGATATGCTATTTCTATTCCCGATCAAGTTATAGACCATAATATTAAAAAAATGGAAAATGCCCTTGTTAGGAGGTTTATTGGGGTTAGACCTAATATTGAAGTGATCAAAGATTTTGTTGACAAGAGATGGAAGTTGAAAGGTCAAGTGGAAGTGATAGCTATGAACAAGGGTTATGTGTCTTTCTTTTTTTCTTGTGAAGAAGACAGAAAGCAAACTATTTGTGGTGGACTAGGAGTATTGATAAAAACACTATGATCTTATAGAAATGGTACCGTAACATGGCCCTTCATGAGGAATTCATAGTCCAAGTTCCTGTATGGGATAAGTTACCTGGGCTCCCTCTTGAATACTAGAATGAGGATATTTTTGTGGGTATTGCAAGTTCCTTTGGTGAACTTCTATCTATAGATCTGGTTACTGCTTCAAGATGAAGATTGACACATGCAAGAATCTGCATTGGTATAATACCAGATGTCGATATGCTAGAATAGATAGAGATGGAATAAAGGTTAGGGAAATGGACCCAAAAAATTGAATATGAGTCAGTCCCTTTTGCTTGTTTTAGATGTAAAAAATTGGGCCATTGGGAAAAGAAATGTCCAATGACTAGTGCCAAGAAAACTCTCCAAAAAAAGGAATGGAAGCTTGTAGGAAAGATCAGAGAAGCTTCAGAAGGAGAAATTAGTAGAGAACTAAAAATCAGAGAGAAAAAGTTAGAAGAGAATGAAGGGAAAACAAAAGAAAAAGAGAATGAAGTCAAAGAGAAAAGGGAAGAACATACACACTTAGAGAAAGTATCGCCTATGATATCTAAAGACAAAGAGACTAAGAAGGACCAAACAGAGAAAAAGAATGAAAAGGATTATGATAAAAATGATATGATGGGTTTTGTCAAGAACACTCTAGAGGAAGAGATTGATGATAACATTGTTTCTCAAGCTGAGAAAACAAAAATATCCCAGGAGGACAATCAGTCCACTACACAAGATGCAGGAGACATTTCAAAGATACAGGGAGAACTAGAGCTCTATTGTGGGAATAATATGTTCCTAGATGCGCAAAAAGATATAGTGCTGGGTCCTGGACTTTCAAATATGACACAAAGCTCATCACATGAGGAAAAGATGTGTTCAGAGGAAATAGACAAGCTAAAATGGGGAGACTAGGAGGATATAGAAAGAGTACTAGATAAACAAGATAAGGTTAACTCAATCTCTATGACAGAGAAATCTAAACATAAGAAGGGAACAGCTGCAAAAGGCCAAAGTAATGCTAAAAAATATCTACTGGATGTTGGAGAAATCCAACTATCACCACCAGGGAGACCACAAAGCTCAAGGAAAAGAAACCAAGAGGTGGATAGAAATATAGCAGATGGAACTCATAAAACTATTACCCAGCTGGGTATAACCAAAAAGAAATGAAGATTATCTCTTGGAATATTCAAGGGTTAAACAACCCTCACAAGCTGGATCTCATTAGAAATATGGTTAGAGACAATAGACCAGATATTATTCTTATTTAGGAAATCAAGATGGCTAAGGAAAAAGTAGAACAACTCAAGTTCTACAAAAATAATGTTAGTAGCGGAGGTATCTTGAAAGGGGCCTCGGGTGGAATCGCAACTTTCTATAATGGAAATATTACTAAGGGTGATATAATCATACATGATAAAAATATGGATTGTATTAGGTTCCATCATATTAAGGAGGGAACTTCTTGGATACTTACTAATATTTATGCCCCTAACACTAAGAGTGGTAGAAATTCTTTCTGGAATAAATTGGATCAGGCTAGGAAGTCCTTTGAGAATGAAAGCTGGATTATTATGGGAGATTTCAATACTCCTCTAAAGGAAGATGAAAAAATTGGAGGATCTCAACCTAATCTAGACAACAGGTTGGACCTGATGAATTTTATTTCCAGACAAGCTCTCATTGATATTGATCTCCAAGGGGTCAACTATACTTGGTCTAACCAGAGGGTGGGTGATGACCTTATACTGGTAAGATTAGATAGAGCTTTAATCTCAAATGATTGGTATCAGCATTATAAATTCTCCCTAACTGCCTTTACCAGAGCTGGTTCTAACCACTACCTGCTTTCTTTTATTGTTGACCCTATTACTAAATTTAGGAACTCCCCTTTCAGATTTGAAAACATGTGGACTATTCATCCAGAAATGCACCTTAAAATCAGTGAATGGTGGAAGATTAAGATTGAAGGAATGACTATGTATAGATTGACCTATAAACTTAAACATGTTAAAGATAATATCAAGATATGGAACAAAGATACTTTTGGCAACATTTTTTCCTCCATGATGGATATCATGACTAAGCTCAAGGATGTTCAAGACTCAATACAAAAGGAAGGATTTACTAAAATTCCTAAAGAACAAGAAAGTGAAATTTTGATAAAATACCATGATATAGTGCACAAAGAGGAAACCTTTTGCAAACAGAGATCACAAAATACTTGGATTAGAGAGGGGGACATAAAGACTAAGTTCTTTCACATGACAACAACTAAGCATAAGACAACCAATAGAATATCTAAGCTCAAAGTTGAAGAAAGAGAAGTGGATAAGGAGGAGGACATTTCCAAGGAAGCTAAGAGATTTTTTTATAACTTACTCTCTGAGGAAGAGAAACTCGACCAAAACCTTCAATTGAACCTTCTAGAGAGTATACCTAAGATTATGATAGAAAATGACAATCAGTTTCTTAGTGCTATCCCTTCTAATGATGAGATTAAGAAAGTTGTCTTTTCCTTTGAAGGTAGAAAATCTCCAGGGCCTGATGGATTCCCCATATTCTTCTTTCAATATTAGTGGGATATTATTCGAAAGGATGTTACAGATGCAGTCAAATAATTCTTTGGCTCCAAGAGAATCCTCAAAGAAATGAATGGAACTTTTATTTATCTTATTCCTAAAAAGGCTGGGGTAGAAACTATGGATCTCTGTAGACCTATTAGTCTATGTAATTCCTCCTATAAGATTATCTCTAAAGTGATCACTTCTAGAATTCTGAATCTTCTTCCTAAGATAATATCTCATCAACAAACTGGCTTTATTCCGGGCAGACAGATTTTAGACTCAATCATTACTATCCATGAGAACATTCATTCGTTGAACATGGCTAGAAAAGAAGGATTTATCCTGAAAATTGATCTCTCCAAAGCCTATGATAGAGTTGACTGGAATTTCTTGTAGAAAAATCTGTTGGCCTTTGGCTTTAGCTCTAAATGTATCAAATTGCTTATGCAGCTGGTTACTTCTCCCTCTTTTTCTATCTTAGTGAATGGTTCCCCCTCCCCACTTTTAAATCCTCTAGAGGTTTGAGGCAGGGAGACCCTCTCTCTCTGGTTCTGCTTGTGACTATTGCAGAGTGCTTGGGGAGATATATTGACAGCATGGTTAGAAATGGAGACTTTAAAGGGATAACGCCTTCTTCTTCCAATCATGTATGCTCTCACCAAAAATTTGTGGATGACTCTATTTTTATGGGTGAAGCTACTATAAATGAAGCTCAAAATCTTAGAAAGATCCTCAAAAATTATGGAAAGGCTACAGGTCAGCTAATCAATTGGAATAAAAGTTTTATTTATTTTATTAATACCCTTGAGTATAGACATCACAAAATAGGCAAAATTATGGGATGCCAAATTGTCTAACTCCCTGCTACCTACCTGGGTCTCCCACTTGGGCTTCATCCTCCTGAAGCTTTCTAGAGCTCCCTTGTGGATAAATTTCACAAGAAACTTGCAGGTTGGAAAGGGGCAATGCTTAGTTAGGCTGGTAAAGTTCAACTCCTAAAATCTTCTCTTCAGAGTATGCCTACTTATGCTCTTAGCCTTTTTAGAATTCCTAATAAATTCGCTGAGGCTATAGAGAAAATCCAAAGGCACTTTCTCTGGAATGGTGTGGAAAAAACTAATAGATTTTCTCTTATTTCTTGGGACAAAGTTTGCATGCCTAAAAGTAAAGGTGGATTGGGAATAAGAAAAATTAAAAGTATGAATAAAGTTCTCCTTGGTAAACTTGGATGGAGGGTTTTCACCTTGAAAGGGGAATGGAATGCTATTTGACATAGAAAATATAATAGGAACTCTAACTCTATCAATGATTTCCTCAAAACTGAAGACTTCCTGGTGGGATCTTGTATATGGAAGAATGTTATTAAATCCAAAAACACCATTAGGAGAGGTGTTAAATGGAAAGTGGGTAAAGGGGATAAAGTGGATTTCTGGGATGATATCTAGATTGGAAATTAGGCTCTTTCTATGAATTCTTTATGGGGCCCCCTTGCTAATATCTGTAAAGATAGAATAGGAACTAAGGTCATGGACTATAGAAGTAATGGGGAGTGGAGGGACTTAAATACTATTGATGATGCTCTTCTATCTCTAAATAATACCCTTAATGCTATGATTTTAAATTCTGAGGAAGATTCCTTAAAATGGAAACATACTCCTAATGGCTGTATTACTGTGGGATCAGCCTATAACCTCAATTATGATAACTGTGAAAAACCTTTTTGGGCTAAGGCTTGGATCAAAGGGCTTACTCCTAAGATCAATATTTTTTATGGACAATGATTCAAAGAAAAATCCTTACTCTTGATAACCTCAAGAGTAGAGGGTTGTTTATTACTAACATGTGTATGTTGTGCAAGGAGGAGGAAGAATCTATCAACCATTTGTTTATTCACTATAACTATGCTAATGAGATTTGGTCATATTGGATGAAGGCATTTAATATGGATTGGGTCTTACCTTCTGATATTCAGAACATGGTAAATTATTGGGAAATAAATAGAAGGAATGACAACATTAGAAAGATATGGAAAATTTCCCTCCGCCACATAACCTGGGCAATATGGAAGGAAAGAAATGACAGAATCTTCAGATAAAATGCTACTCCTCCTAAAATATTATACAGAAAAATATGGAGTATGGTAATTGAGAATCTTAAAATCATGAAGATGAAAGGTGATTCTAAAGGGGAAGAGGATTGTGCTATTCTTAAAAGATGGGGTATTCAATTGATAGAAGAAGATCATAACAACAACAGAGAGGGGGTGGTCTGGGAATGCCCCCCGATGGGTTGGACTAAGATCAACTTTGACAGCGCATCAAAAGGTAATCCAGGCATTGCAAGATGTGGAGTGGTTATCCGGGATGAGAAAGGTCAGTGCAAAGCGATGAGGGCCATTCTAATTGGTGTTCAAAATAACCATAAGGTGGAGGATTTGGCTGCTCTCAATGGTCTTGTTTTGGCTAAGGAACACAATTGCAATAATGTTTGGCTAGAAGGGGACTCCCTGAATATTGTCAAGGCCCTTAATAATATCTCTAACCATTCTTGGTCGATCAACAATATAATTGAAAATGCTAAATCTATAATTAAGACCATGAATAAATGTATTATAACACATGTGTACCAAGAAGGTAATGAAAGTGCTGACTGGGTGACTAATTACGCGTGTAAAAATAATCATATTTTTACATGGCAGAATGAAATCAGCTTGCCTTATGATATCAATTCTCTTATGCACAAGGAGATGATCTACAAAATTTAGAGAAGTGAAAAGCAATTAATAAAATGATTGTAGATAATACAAGTGTTGTAAGGCCTAATTATGATGTGTTCATCCTCTCCAATGCCACTTGCTGTCGCCATGCTATTTTACATAGATTATGGGTGTCTTAAAAAATTATGGATCACATTATAAGAAAGGAGAAAATAGGAGAAACTGAGAATAGAAAAAATCAGAGCGACAAGTTTACTAGACACAGAATGGGTGGGAGTAAGAAAAGACACAAGCCCTCAGATTGCAGTGAGTGGAAGCAAAACACAAAATTCTGGGAAATTCTTTAGAAGGGGAATTTTGCAACTTACATGGAGAAGCTGCGTGGGTGTAACCCTGCTATTATCAGTTTTTTAATGTGAAACTGGAAGAAAGGGAAGATTTAATTCAATAATAAATGGATTGTCATCAATGAGGAACTTATTATAGAAGCCACGGGATTACCTATGGATGGGATGAAGTTCTACCATGACCATAGCTACTTTGATAGAGCTTATTAGAGATTCCCAGAGAATGATGAAGAGGCGGACAGATTGGAAAGGAAGGTAGGAAGTTTTTTTAGTCCTAATAATATCAGTCACCCATGGTGCTGTATTTTATATATAGAAATCAGTTATTTAACCCTTGATGGAAGATTTTCTAGAGCCTATGGGCATCATTTCGTTATCTTTAATCACTTTAGGCATAACGAGAATATGCACATTCCTTTTTATCTTATGAGCTCTTTGAACATTATGATGAGAGATTTCCAGAATGACCCTCACGGGGATCATGCCTCTCATCAGGACTTGATGGTTTTGATTTATGATGTGTTAAAACTGAGGAAAATTGTGCTTAAGGGAAAGATTCTTAATGATGTGGAAACCGAGGATAAAGACTCAGGAGAAAAATTTGAAACTGATATTGAGGATGAGATGAATAATACTAGTACTAGAGGGATTGGTAGCATGAAGGGTGGATCCTCTAAGAGGACCCCTAAGAAAAAAATGGATTATGCTGAGATGGACTCTAATTTGGAGGGTTTTAGAACTGATGATGAAGACAACAACCCTAAGAGCAACAAAAGAAGGAAAGCTTGTCTCAAGGAAAAAACCCCTATTGCTAAGAGGACTAAGAAGAATAAGGGCATCCTTGTATCCTCTGATGATGAGGAACATGTTTATGATAGCTTGGAGACCAAGGAGAAGCTGGATAAGGATTTGGAGGATGAAGCTAACATTTAGAGCAAGGACGATGAAAAAGATTAGAAATTAGGGGAAGGACAAAACTGCTACTACTGTGGATAAAAAGGACATCTTTAATATAAGTACAGACCAAAAAGACAACATTCTTTCCTTTGGCATATTTATGGCTACCATTGCACATGATACTATGAAAATGAAGGCTGAGCTTTAGGAACAAGGGAAGATTGTGAATATGGTTAAGGTTGTGATCTTTGGCAAGGAACCGATGGCAACCAGTTTGAAGAACTAGACCGAAGTGATCAACAAAGGGGAAGATTTTAGGGAGGTGGGGACTAAAGTGATGACTATGGAAGAAAAGATAAACAATATGAGAAAAGAGGAAGAGATTAGCAATAGTGAGGTTCGCATTACTACTCTAGAAGGGAAAATGGAGAAAATGGAAACGATGCTTAAAAAGATAACTGAACAAAGCTTCAATATTTTGAAAGCCTCTACTGAATAGTGCAAGAGCTTAATGGATAGGATTAAGGTCAATAGGGGGGAGGAGAACAAGGAGCCCAAAGAGGGCATGAGCTCTAGCATCCAAACTCGGGCAAGTATTAAGAAGAAATACATGGAGCTTGAAGACCTCATGATCTCTGTGGGCAACATGGAGCTTCTCGCTGAGCAGGCCAAAGAACTAATGGAAACTAGCTAGCTACTATCTTTTGTGCTCTCCCCATTTGCTATCTTTTTTTCTAGTGCTATCTTTTTCTGTTTCTATCTTATGTGGCCTCGGGCCCTAACTTCTTCCTTGTTTTGTCTTTTGGTTGTTGGTTGATCAGCTATGCCTATCTTTTGATCTTTTGTACAAGGTTTTGGGACCTTTCAAATCCTTCTTTTACTTAATCAAAACATTCAGCAAGAAATCTATTTTCTTTTATGGGAAAAAACCCTAAATTTTGAAACGATGGCAACTACTTTAAGAACCTCCAAGATCAAGAATGCAAAGAAGATAAAGGTAAATCTAATCAAGAATACCACCTATGAATAACCTCATTACAAGATCTGTCTCGAGGTTTCTTCACAACCTGACAATGCTTGTGCATTCTCCAGTATACCAGCTAGGGTTTTTCTCATTGAGGAGATCTGAGCATATATACACTGTAAGATTGCAAAAATAGGAGACCTGGAAGTGGAGAAAGCTTACAAAAAGATTTGCAATGATGATGAAACAATCAAATAAGAACATAATCACATTGAAGTGAAAGGGATTACACATGCCCTATTATTCTTGAAGAAATTCAAGACCGAATGGATTCGGTTAGTACTAAGTAGGATACATGACCGAAAGATATGGCTGGATGAGCTAAAACCGATAACCAGGGATGCTATACATGTTGTTACTGGTTATCTAATAACCAATAAAGTAAAGGAAATAAAGCACCCTCCTCGAGATGACATTGAAAAGAACACAGGAGCAACATGGGACGGAAGAGGATTAAAGGTATCCACCATCAATGATGATGAAATGAAATTTGGAGAATGTGTATTAGGATACAAATTCTTTCAGGCTAGCAGGATGAATGGTATTGCATCTGGAGCAGTGGATAAAACATACAAAATTGTCAAGAAGGGACTACAGTTAGACCTATCAAAATTTTTTCTAAGGAAATTAGATGAGAACATGAGGACAATTAGGACTACAAAGTTTAACTCATGTAAGTTTGGTTCACTCATTATGTGCATATTTTATTATTTCCAAGAATCCTTCCCATCTATCAATAATTTCAGATGGGACACTACTCAACCAGTGACCACATAGTTTAGTGAGTTCATCAAATCACTAGGAGATAATTTTGAATCAGTCACGGATGAATACTTTACTGGATTCAAAGACAGAATGTAGAAGAGGGCGAGGATACCAGAAGAATTGGTAGAAAAGTACAAGACTCAAATTTGTTTTATGGTGGACATTGATTATACCTATATCAAGCTAGCTGTATCGAGGATAGCATGGATAGCACCACTTGAATATGAGGTTAACATAGATCAAGCAACAAATTCTATTGATGCATTGATAAATGAACCATTAGATAAATCACAACCTAAGTTTGGAACTTGTGAAGAAGCCAAGGAAAGGATAAAAACTAGCTTAGTTGTTAAAAATATTGATAGGAAGAAAGATAAAATGGTTAAGACTTTGAAGAAAAAGATCTTGGTGAATGAAGAGGAAACAATATAGAAAGAAGAAACTAAGGGTCAGTCACCTGTCAGTGAAGATGAGAAAGTGAGTGACTCAGAATCCACAGAGTTTGATGCACCACCCCCAAATAAGCCTAGGACTACTGCTGCATCTAGGACTAGAAGTCAGACAACAAAGGATGCAATTCCTTCACCGATCAAGAAATATCAAGTAAGGACCTATAAAAGAAAGCCTCAATTAGGGAAAAAGGGCCTGACAAAAAAAAGAAGGCTAATCAGAAATAAAGAAGATTTAGAGGACACTAAACAGGATGAACAACCTGTTAAGAATAAGATGCCTACCACAATTGATGAGGTATGTGCATCAATGATCAATTTAGGATCAATAAGTGACCCCAAGATTATAAAATGGCTAAATCTGGACCCCAAGGACCAGAACAAGTTAGCAGAAGGCATCATCACAATTTTGAGTATATTTAAATATATACCAATTCAATTTGAAGATAAAATGCCAAAAGAACTTATGGATATATTTTTGGCTAGGTGGACATATGCTCTAAAGGAAGAGAAACAAATAAGGGAAATATCCCTAGTTTTAGTCATGCCACCCGAATCTAAGATGGAAGAGATTCAAGAAATTATGGAGAAACATTCCAATAGGTTCTCACCAAATCTAAGAGCCTACAAGGTGCTAAAGGGACATATAATTGAACTTGATAGAAAAAGTGAGGATAAATGGAGAAAGATACTTAATGTATCAAAAAGGGATTCAAGCCCCAAGCCACAACAAACTCTTACCGACAAGCCACTCAATGCTAAAGATCAGGCTAAACCGAGCCCAAAGCACATTACTATAACTGATGATAAGGATGTAAATGAAGCCACATTTAACATGGGAGAAAATAAGGATATAGACATTACAAATGAAACATGGCCCGATAATACCATCATTGATATTATCAGAGGAGATCCTATAGATGAGATACAAAAAGATGAAGATGTCACTGTTGTCCCAGCCCAAACCAAAAAATAGGACACAACTACAGATAATGTATAGGTGAATACACCAGTCCAAATACCACTATTAATACAAGCTATTAACATAATCTCACAAAAGGAAAATTCACTTGAGCTCAATGCAAGCATACCCAAGGATAAGGGTAATGATGAACAGAAAGATACAACTGATGACCAAAATGTCATAGATGGAGCACAACAAGAAAAAGATGAAGGGAAAAAAGAAAAAAGTGAAGAAGAGAAGAAAGAAGATGATACTCCTAAGAATATAGAAGGAGATGTTTAAGATAAACCGGAGGTTCATGTGGAGATGTCCATAACCAACCAACAGGAAGATACTGAGAAATAGGCAAAAGACACAAAACCACAAAAGCCTTCATCTAGCACATCTGACAAAGCAAAGGATCTTTCTTTGATAGTACATTCAAATGCTTCCCACTCAGCATCCAAGAAGAAGAAGAAGACAAAGAATTCCAAATTGAAGGTAACACTAGATTAAATCATTGAGATACCAAAATGTGACCCTTCTACATTGGATTTTGAATCTCTCAAAAAGTATGGAGAAATATGTCAAAAGAAAGCTATGCAAGAAAAGCTAAGGAAAGAGCACAAAGAATCCCTAGTGTTAGAAACTACAAGGGATATATTGACACAAATAGTTCCTAACATAGACGTTGATCAAAATTCCCCCATCCTTGATCATCTTGTTGTTCTAACCGAGGCCATCACATCTTAGAATGTTGACGCAGAAAAATAAATTGAAGAATGAGAAGAACAAAAATATCAATACAAATTGACATAAAAGATCAACCAAGAAGTGGCAGTGAACAAGGTAAAGCTCTCAAAACTTGTAGATGAATTAGATCCAATAATTTATGAATCTATTGCCTTAATACAAAATTTATGCCCTTTAGAAAAATTCACTAAGGAAAATAGTGATAAGATTGCACAAATAGATTCTGATCTAAATGCAAGTGCACAAGGTCTAACCACAAATGAAAATGCAATCAAGATGCATTTGGACAAGATTATGAAATCTATAAGGTTGAGACAGGAAATTCTAGAGGCAAAAACCAAGTTTAGAGATGAGGTTACCGAGCTACAGACTCTAATGCTACCGAATCTTACACTTCTGTAATAGCACATGACTTTGGAAACATAGTTAATTGCCACCCCAGAGATGTCTATAGCAGACAACATCTATGATATGTATGCCCAAATCACACTGGAGAAAATGGCTCTTGAACACCTAAAGGAGAAATGGGAGAAACTAATGGAAGACATGAAGAATTCCCATTCCCATATTTTTGATAAGTTGTAAGTATACACCTTTTCCCTTACTATCAAAAAAGGGGGAAAAAATATGTACATTAGAGGAAAATGATATGTACAGTAGTAAAAAGGGAGAGAATGATATGTTACAAAAGGGAAAATAATATGAAGATAAGGTCAAAGGGGGAGATTGAAGACATTATTTTTCCATTAGTATATGAAAAGGGAAAACATTTTTTGAACCATCAGTTACACCTACACCAAAATACAAACTTTCATTACAAACTAAAAGTACAGATAACAAAGGTCACCAAAAGTGCTAAGTTCAAGAGAAACCCGACAAGATAGATCAAAAGAGATACCTGACACAGTTTGCATAGTTTGACCCAAAAATGTTGAAGTGAAAATCGACAGAGCATAAAAGAAGAGGAACCTGACAAAGTAAGGGAGCATGATAGACAGTTCAACGAAGGAATACCGAAAAACTAACAACAAAGAAACCTGAGCATCAGACACCAAAAGTCATTTAAATCCTGAGAAATGTGGATCTGACTTCCACGTCAGATAAAACACTTATGTTTTATATTTATCTTTTTTATTTGATTTAAAACCATTTCTTGAGGGAAAAGCATTGAAATTGTAATTGTTTTAATCAGTCTAATTGATTGAAAACATGCAAACTAGGAGACCAAGGTCAAGTTGTAAACCTTTGATCATAGAGTTATCTTTGTAATACATGAAACTAAAATAGGTCAATCTATTTTATAAACAGATGTGTAATCATTCATTTCATATATGATGTGAGGATGATAGTATCCAAGGAGCACATCTATGGTTTAGACTAAGGTTTTCAAGAAAGAACAACAAAATATGAATTAGGTTATCAAGAACCAAATTCAAGGCTACTGAGAAATAGAGGTATTAATCAATCACATTAGGTGATACATTGTACATGTGAATTCAATGGATCTATAATCAGAAATGATAGATTGCATACACTCAGGTCACTGAATATTTTTGTCTATATTCTAACAAGTGTAGAAAATATAAGAAATCCTTTCAAGAAAGGTGGATTTAACAATCATTATATATATCTCTTAACCGAGTGCACACTAAACAATGTTGTTAAATCTCTTAACAGAGTAGACCTTAACCAGTCTCCACATAATACTCCTAACAAGGTAGGTCATCAGAAGTGATCAAATTGTAAGCCTTAACTGGCCCCTTCCATTCTGTAGATAGTGAAGCTTTGTGGGTTTCATCCCCACTACAATTTTTACCTTCTAACAGGGGTTTTCTATGTTACCAAATCTTGTGTCATGTGTCTATACATTTCATGAATGTTTCTATGAATGTTTTACATACTAATTAGTTTATGAATTGATGTTACATACACAAAGATAGAATAGAAGATATGAATGGTAATACAATATGTTGATTACAAAAGGATAAAGGTTAATTGATAAAAGTTTTGAGGGTACTGATTCACCACTCCCCTCTCAGTACACCATTCCATTATTTCCAACACATCATAATATTCCCCTATCGGTGAAACATCAACTTTCATTCTACTCTCCATATTACTTCTTCTAGGGCTAAGGAAATTTATTGATTCATAAGATTTTGTCTGGATATTCAGAGCTATAGGATCCATTTTCTTTTGACGAGGGGATGGGGTTCTCAAGATGGAGTTTGTATGCTTTCCTGATTGAATATGATAATCATTGTCCAAATTATGACAAGCCTGTGTAAGTGGTACATTTGAATAACATATATATCCTATATTATTCTTCGAGTAATACAGGGATTCAAAATTTTTTGGGTTAATATTATAGACTTCTTCACCTATTTTAAGCTTAATAGTCCTAAGATGTTTCACTGAATTATCTAGACTAATTGCAACTTTAATATTTGAGCTATGAAAGAAGTCCCTATCTAAATCTACAAATTTACCCATTTTAATAGATATATCCTTTATAATATTAGTATGTAAAATGTCAACTCAAAGATTAGGAAG
This sequence comes from Thuja plicata, assembly GCA_018584345.1. NCBI lineage: Eukaryota > Viridiplantae > Streptophyta > Pinopsida > Cupressales > Cupressaceae > Thuja > Thuja plicata. The sequence continues at coordinate 12,094 of MU226279.1, read as the reverse complement.
AGTTACCCAAGGAATGAATTCCAAATTTTTGACATTGACAGGATTAAAATTACTACACCAGTCAATGAATAAAATACCTAAAGTATTGAAATTAGGGAAAACACCATCTAATAGTATTTTTTCAAAGATATATTTGAGAAATTTAAGAATAAAAAGTTATTAGGAAGTATGGTTATACTCAACTGATCCAGGAATGTAAAATTAAACCATTCTATGATACAATCCACCGAATAACCAAATCCCAACCATTTAGCAAAAATACCATGATTTTTGCAACGATTCATCATACCTTTGGTGTAAATATTGTCTAATTCAATTATAGTTTCTTCATGGGGTTTAAATGCTTGTTTTGAGAAGGGTGATGTTAAAGGATTTAAGGAGGAGGGAATCTGAGCTTTAGTGTTATCTAGACATTATTTGGAAGGAAATGCTTTTAGAGATATTTAGGGGCTAGGAAATCCATGTTTTAAGTTTAAAGGGGTTCTTCTTTGAGGGGGAAAATAGGGTTTAAAGGGTGCAGTTTTGATAGGGTCAATTATTTCCATAGAAAATTTCTTAGGAGAATCTATAGGAAGTTCTTTGCTAGGACAAGCCACATCATTCAAGTAGCATTGTGAAGCCAAATCCTTAGGGTTAGGTTTCTTATCAGAATGGATAATTGGTTTAGGAAAAATTTCCTTTGTAGATTGCAAAGGTTTAAATGGATTATAAAGATTTAAACCAGTAGAAGGGTTAAGGGTATGGTTACTACTAATTTGATGGACCTTCCTCCTAACTCTCCAGGATTTCTTGGGTTTTACTTGATGACATCCATCATTAATCTCATAGGGAGGTAAAGGATCCCTAATCTTTGAAAAAGTAGCATGAAAACCATCTTAAGCATATTTCGTAGAGCCATAATAGAGTAGTTGTTTATATAATACTACAATATTATCAGAAATAGGAGGCATCTTACCATTATCCAAAATAGTGAAACTAACTGTCTGAGCACAATTCCTTCCATTCTTTTGATGTTGTCAAACAGGTCGAGGTGGAGGATCTTTCCTGAAGCTAGGAGAATCCCACCCCTTTTCTTCCCTTGTATGCTTGAAGAAATCTTTGTCTGAAAATGGTTGTTTCTCTCTTTTTATCAGAAAAACTCTGCTTATCCTCTATAGCAAGGAATGACCGCGATGCCCTACCTTATTCTTTTTTTGTAATAGTGTTCTACTTTTCCATCTTCGTAATGACAAAAATTATCTGTAAGACTAATTTTTGTATTTTTAAAAATAATATAATATATATTCACATATTTTTATTATATATAAAAAACAAAAAAATAATTTAAAAAAAATCATATAACATCTAGTAAAATATTAATGTCAAAAAAATTGCAATGAGTTGAATAAATAAATAAAAAATGAAGGGCTTAGCATTTAAAAATAAAATAACTAGCAATCGCACCTTAGTGTGCAATGGGCATGCCGAAGAGGTTTGGAAGGTCAATTCAAAAAAAATTTAATTTTATTTTTTTGCATATAGGTGTTGTACATGAAGTCGATTGGTAGGGAGGGATTTAGGGGTAGAGAGAGATGCAAAGATGACAAGATAGAGGTAGAGGAAGAAATGGAAGAAGATATATATATATATATATATACATACATATATATATATATATACATATATATATACATATATATACATATATATATG
>MU226279.1:7500-10314 GCA_018584345.1 Thuja plicata | reverse complement strand
TATATATATATATGTATATATATATATACAGAGAGAGAGAGAGAGAGAGAGAGAGAGAGAGAGAGATTCAAATCATCAAAAAGTATCAAATAACCAAGGATTAGGTTTACATCTACACACTTCAATTGATGCTTCAAAAGGAATCTATAATTGTATGACAATTTGTTTGTATGATTGGAGCCCATTTTTTTTTTGGTTTTGTTTACTCTCAAAGAGTTGATCAAATTGAAAATCCATTGAGACTTAATTGTCAAAACCTAGCAAAGGTATTTATAAATACCACTATGCATTGCAGACATTAAGATGCTTTGAAAATTTAAGGAACCTTGAGAAAATTAAAAAGAACTCTATAGATCATATAGATCAAATTTATGGGTATAAAACAATATTACAATTATAGATTTGTTCCTCATAGCTGAATTTGTCTTAGTTTGATGTTAATAATTTGTAATTTTAAAACCTAATAATACATATATATTTCAACGATTATCAAACCTTTTTTTACATTCACTTATAACCAATTATAAATATTTGCTGATCATTTATGTACCTAAAATAAATTATATAATTTCTATATATGTATCTTATTTGATAAAACCACTTTAATAAAAAAAAAAAATTATTGACTATTTTAAAAGAAACTATCAATTAACTACCCAATCCATATTTCAATGATAGTTTATATATCAAAATTATGTAAATTATGTCAAGACAATATGTTTGTTCTAGTTAATTTTTTTTTTTTTTTATCGGTAAAAGGCCGAAGGCCGTATATTATATTAAAAATTTGTAAATTACAAAATTCTCCATTCTCTGTGGGCATTGGTAAGAAAGAATGTAGAAGAAAACCCTGAGTCTTTCCCGGGACCCAAGGTCTAGATTTCTTATTACAATGCATGGTTTATGAGGGCATTCCCTCATTTACAGATAAATATGAAGGCATACCTTCATCAATTTTGCTTCCAAAATTAAGGATAGTCCCTTTAATCATATTTCTTGGATGTTGTTACATAATTACATATAGTAGACAAAGTTAGTTCGAACCCTTGATGGTAAACTTTAGATATATTTCATCATTCCTTATTCTTTATTTCGGTCTTTGTATCTGGTTTCCATTATCTTTTTCCTGCACACATATAACCACTAAAGGAACCATGTCTAATACAATATGATTTTGGTTATTCATATTAAAAACAAATCAGATTGGTTAATATGCCTTTGATTAGTCACTTTAGTAGCCTAGAATTTATGATCCCATTTTCGTGAAGCCTTTATCTCATTCCAACTTTAGATTATCTAGATGATTTTTATTATTCCCATCCTTTGACAAAATTTATTATTATCTCATAACCCATGCATCCATAATTAATGAGAGAGAGAAAGAGAAATAAATTTAGTTATACCATTCACTTAATTCATCAAAAACCAATTATAGAAATCTGTGCAAATAAGAGTTAAAACAGTTATAGAAATTTGTGTAAAAATAGTTAAACGAACAAATTCTCCATCTATGATTACTGTTACTTCTTACTAATTTGATCCAAATAATAGTTATAGAACTCTGTGTGAATGAGAGTGTTTAAAATAAAAGTCCATTAAAGTACAGTAGAATATCAAACATATATGTACATATTCATATGTATATATATCTATGTGTATCTATATACCAGACAATATATTCAGATTATACTCCATTGATTTGTCTACTTCGTTGAGATAAGAGGGATGTCAATATGTTATATTACCAAAACCAATTTTACAATATAGAAGGAGTTGAGGTGGAGAAAGTCTTACCGAGCCTGAGGCTAATGACATAAAAGTGGCATAATAAGAGCTATTTTGTTGATTCCTCTCCTGAAGTCAACACAGAGCATTTTCTGTGTTGACTTCAAGATAAGAGATCCACAAACATACATCCTCTATTCTGACATAATGTGCAACAAATAGATTGAATATTCCTTACATGGAGTTTGAAAAATACATCTGAGAGGAACTTCTAACGATTTCTGGGTGACAAGAAAAAGTAGAAACCATATCCATTCAGGGAACTACTGAGTGAATCCTATGATGCTATACAATTTTAACAGACATGAAAAGGGAGAAGAGGAAGTACAAAATGATGTTTCCAAAAGACTTGAGAGATACCTAGCCATAATACTATGTCGATGGTCGATATATTAATAACATGACCTTAAACCTTAAAATAGATTATTCCTTGCATGTTATTCTTGAGGAGGGAAGATGAAATGTGTTTGAAAGATACCCTAAACAAAGTATTCATTAGGAATCTTGCAGTAAGGCTATTCAAAGGAGAATCTAAAAGGATTGGAACAATGTTCAAATCTAAGACAATACTCTATGCCTAACCTATCATAATCTTATTATGGATACCTAAAAAACTACTGTAATAGGTAATATGATTCCCTTTCTAGTTTTAGAGAAGTAATGTAGAGACGCGTTAGATGTATTACTTTATTTATATATGGTTCTATGTAGATATGTATATATCAATATATATATATATATATATATATATATATAAAGTGAGTATATTTAAAATGTACATTGTCCCTTATCAATAGAGGAAGATAAACCTAGAAATCTAAAAGGTTAGATTTATAGCCTAACTTGTGTCCTTGTTATAGAAATAATGACTGATATATGAAATGAGAGTCAAGTGAATGTAATATATAGAATAAAAAATATTTTAAAAAAAGTTTAGAACATGGAATTAGTTCCTTGTCTGTGTTCTAGATCCTTCTGAGTTATAGATTCTTTGTTTCTTTTTCTCTCTGTGGCCCCCTTCTTCTAGCC
>MU226279.1:0-2500 GCA_018584345.1 Thuja plicata | reverse complement strand
AATCAAACTCCCAAACTTGTTGGACAGTTCGGTTTTTGTTTTCCATATTCATGCTAGTTAAATAGAGCTTTAAAGGGCCTGCCTCTCAAGATTTGCCTTACAAGGACGGTGAGAGGGAACGACCCAAAGTGGGAGATATTCACTTTTACCATGATTTCATCTGACCCACTATAAATAAATGCACTTTACCTTAATCGAAAAGTGACTAAAACTTGTACAAGCCATCCTCACTTCCTCTAGTAGTCCTTCGGGATTGTGCAAAATTATACTTTTGTGCGTGTGGGAAGCCCTCAAAGGGGTAAAGGATCTTGTCAAGATTTAGACCAAAATAATTTGAGACCTGATAAAGTAGCAGACCTACCTTTGTAGAACAATGATTAAAAGCCAAATTTGTTGACTCTAAGGTAGACTGTTTGGAAGACATTCTTGTACAAACCTGTCAAAACATCCGAGAACATACACTTTTAGTGTGGTTTTAGGGATATGGTACAATTTTGATGTGTGTATTGAGCTTGTACTCTATTTTCATGCAAGAATATTTTTTGATAAATATGATCAAAGACTTTAAACTTTTAAACGCCGAAAATACAAATAAAATTGTTAAAATCAACTTTGATCAGCAAAGTGCCGCGTATCATTATTTCAAAGCCGCTTACAAATAAAATTGGGCCACTTGTCAATCTCAAAATGCCGCTTGAAAGCATTAAACAACCACGTAAAACACTAGAAAGTGCCACGTATAAATATTTCAAAACCACCTATCAACAGGAAAACGCCACCTACCAACTGCAGAGTGCTACGTACAGTGATTCTAGTGACTGCGTATCAATTATAAAAGGTCACCTACACACAGTTAAGAGCCGCCCAGAATTTTAAAAGGTCAAACAGTGGGTATATGCCGAAGGATTGAAAATAAGAAAGTTTTATTTTTGGATACCCTTTTGGACATTCTACCAGTGTGGATACCTAACTCAATCAGAACCCTTCATTATTGGGCATTTTGCAAATTTTTCCACGGATTGATCATTTAAGGGAGTTTAAAACCTAAGATCTTCATTTGATATATGTTAATGCTAGTTTTTACTCGATCCCATTACATCAAGACTACCCTACAACCAGATGGATCTTATCTGAGATAAGGGTTTCCCTTTCTGGGTGATCCTTTTTCTGCAAAACCCTTACACGAACCCATCAAAGAAGCATAACTGAGGATGTCTTTTCCATTTGGCCATATAGATCCTGATCAGATTAATCATGTGAACAAGGATATGAACAAGCAATGAAATGTTGATCCTAACAACAAAGGATCCAACAAAAATACCAACGGAGGAACAAACATGGATCCTCACAATCAAACGATGAACAATACCAACAACGGGGGAAATATAGACCCTAATGATGAGGAGTTAATCGATGAAAAGGTCAATGAGGCTATGCAAATCCTTTTCTTCATGAAACTTATGGAAAAAGAGTTGGAAAATGACAAGGAGGAGTACTTTCTAGACCTAGAACAAATGGGTCTCAAACTTCCACACAATTATGATGTCACAAAACTCAAACAAGAAGAAGCTGAGGCTAATCCCATTGATATCATAAACAAATAATTCCAGCTTTTCCAGATGCAATTGGACACAATAAAACAAAGTGGGGCTCCTAAACCCTTTTCTATCGAGGCTTTGTGTCCATTTCCATTTGATAAGTCTTTAATCATGATACCATTTCCAACTAATGCAATTTATCCTAAATATGACAAATATGAAGGAACATCTGATCCTCAAGATCACTTAAGGGAATTTTGTGCCCTAAGTCTAGACACTAGTAGATTTGAACCCAAATTTCGACCAAAATTTTTGACCAAAGTGCAAAATGATTTTAAAATTTTCTTTTTTTTTTCCTTCTATGCCCGTGTTGGTTGAAATTTTGATCAACACATCCCGTGTTGGTCGAAATTTCGACCAACTATGTGGTGGTCAAAATTTCGACCAAAATGGGGCATAAAAGTGAAAAAAAAAATCATTTCAACACTACTTCCGCTTTCATTTTGGGCGCGGGCGGGAGCGGGGAAATTTTGTTTGGAGCGGGCACTGATGATTTCATGTGTTCTGGTAAGAATTCCAAAATTGTCAAAGGATATAGAAATGGATCAGAAAATTTATGCATGTGGCAATATAGATAACCGACAGCGTTCTATAAAAGACTTCAGGGTTTAGATCATATAGAATAATTTAATCTATTAGGAGAGGGTATAAGCGAAAGAGGCAGTTGATTTGCAGGTTTACAGAAAGAGCAGCCTGAAAGTTTATAACAGTGAAGTGTATGGTTATCGAGTAGGCCGATGATCCTGTTCTAATGGCCGAGTTTGATAATTTGCTAGTTATTGCAGTTGCCCTCCTTTCACTACCCATTGTATTTTTAATGGTGATAAAGTTGAGAGATTGGAGGGGGCTCTTGAAGGTTTCACACTATTGTTTGACCTACAGAAATTTAATCAGTTATTTTC
>MU226278.1:3641354-3706006 GCA_018584345.1 Thuja plicata | reverse complement strand
TATGTAATAAACTATGAATTGTATATCATGCATCTAGTTGTGTAGCCATATATACAAGTGTAGGAAATAGAGCCGAGGCAAGGAGAAGTGAGGAAATAGAGTTGAGCCATATATATCTAGTTGTGTATCCATATATACAAATCATCATCAAAAATATGGATAAAATTTACTAAATCATGTGCCCAGGATTCCTAGTCTTCAAGGCCTTCCTCCCAAACCTGCCAATTTAAATCGTCAGTAATGCCATCTTCTAAATGTCACATTTCTGGTCACATTTTTTTAACCAAAAGTTAGTACTGGTCGATTTTTTGACCCAGACACATTAGTATGTTCAACGAGAATGCTATGCATTCAACGGAGATTTTGATGAACTTTGGTGGATATCTCTACTAACCAATGGTATCATTTTCAACCTTTATATTAGTGAGTTCGACGAGAATGCTATGCATTCGACGACTATTTTGATGAATGTTGGTGGATATTTCTACTGGCTAATGGTCTCAATTTCAACCTTTACATTAGTGAGTTCAACGAGAATGCTATACATTCGACGGCCATTTTGACAAATGTTGGTGGATATTTCTACTGGCTAATGGTCTCAATTTCGACCTTGACATTAGTATATTCGATGTGAATGCTATGCATTTGACATCTTATTCTTCCAGTACCAAGGGATTGATTCAGTGGATAATTTGACCACTAGTACGGTCAAAATTTTGACTATATGTTATGTCATCGCTTAATCAATGCAAAAAGAGTGAAGATAGTTTTGGTCGCCTATTCGACCAATTTGTGTAGAAAATTCAACTATTTCTCATCAAAAAATAGGGTGAAATTTACTAGTGAAGCTGTATAGACAAATGGTGGAAACTGATGGTGGATCTGACTACACATGGCACTTGAAATAGGCTTTCACCATGGTAATTATCCATTGCACCACCGAAGTGGTTTTCATAGATGGACGGATTTATTTCTCTTTCTCTTTTCTTTCAAGATTTTTTATTTTTTAATCTTTTTTTTATTTTTTTGATTTCTTTTCTTTTTGCTTTCTTTTTGAATGTTTTTGGATTTTCTTCTTTTCTGATTTTTTGGATTTTTTAAAGATTTCTACTGTACAATGGACTACTAACTTGTCAAGCATAGAAAAACTTGATATGTACAATATTTACAAGATCAAGGAGTGAATCTCCCTTTGGTGACGTAATCTTATAAGTGCCTAAACCATATTTTTCTTTGACAATGGAGGGACCCAACCAATTAGGTTCAAAATTCCCTTTCTTTTCATGGTTCTGGAGGTTCTTCATATTGTTTTGTAGGAGAAGATCACAAACCTCAAACTGATGAGGCTTGATCCTTTTGTTGAACTAAAGGTGAAGGCAATTTTGATACACATAGAGGTGGTCTAGGGCTTTGAGGTATCTCTCATTGAGGAGTTCTAGCTCTTGCAAGCAGGTGATTCTATATTCTTCTTTGAATAACAGACTCTTGAGAGAAATTATGAGGGAAGGGAGCTCAATTTCAAAGGGTAGAATAGCTTTAGTACTGTAAACAAGGGAAAAGGGAGTGGCTCCTGTGGCGGTTCGAATGGAGGTGCGGTAAGCCCAAAGGGAAGGTTTGAGGAAAAGGTGTCAATCGCAGCTAGCTTCATCAACAATTTTATTGAGGATTCTGAGCATGGTTTTATTCTTAGCCTCCGCTCGACCATTACTTTATGGAAAGTACTTGGAAGAGGTATGGTGGGTAATGCTGAATTTCCTACATAGTTGTATGACATCCTTGTTCTTGAAAGGTCCTCTATTAACAGTAACAATGTCCTTAGGAATGCCATAATGACAGATAAGATAGTTCAAAATAAACTTCAAAATCTATTTTCGAGTAGTGTAGGTGAGAGGAACGGCTTCAACCCACTTGGTAAAGTACTCTGTGGTAGCCAGGATGTATTTATGGCCATTGGAAGAATTATGGAAAATTTGGCCAACGAGGTCGAGACCCTAGCATGAAAAAGGCCAAGGGGTGATGGTGGGCTAGAGGGATTGGGAGGGAGCGTGTATCAAATCATCATGCTGCTGACAAGGCACACACTTCTTTACATATTTGTAGGCATCTTGTTCCATAGTAGGCCAGTAATATCCAGTGCGTAACAACTTTTTGGCCAAAGTAAGTGCACTATAGTGGGCCCCATAGATTCCTTGATGTACCTCCTCCAAGGACATTTGTGGTCCATTAGAATTTAGACACCTTAAAATAGTTCCATCAAAATTCTTTCGGAAGAGGGTATCAGCAAGGATTGTGTATCGGGAAGTGTGGCGAATGAAGGTTTTACATTCAGTAGCGGTTAAAGTAAGTGGGGTATGTCCATCATGAAGGTAGGAATATACTTCTTGGTACCATGGGGAATTGGGATCAGCAATTTCACACACCATTTCAGAATTCGGTTTGTCATAGGTAGGGACCATAAGATTCTCAACAAGAAACTCACACCATGCACTGTGCTCTGGCATAGTGATCAAGGACCCAATTATTTCCATGGTGTCTACTGCTTTGTTGTTCGTATGAGGGATTTGTTAGAAGATCAGCTTAGTGAAATGCATCTTGAGATCTTCAAATGTACAATGATTGGGAAGCAACTTGTCATCCTTCATTTGATATTCATCCATAACTTGTTTGATGACCAACTGTGAATCACCAAGTACCAATAAAGTGATAATCCTCCATTGTATGGCCTGTTAAAATCCAAGTACAAGGGTTTCATATTCTACAATGTTTTTGGTAAAAGGAAACTGTAATTTGCAAGATTTAGGGATGAGATCTCCTTTTGGTGTAACAAACAAGATTCCTGCCCCCGATCCTTTTTGAGTGAAGGATCCATAAAAAAAAATCTTCCATGTTGGACTCAGGGAAAGATTAAGGACTGATTCATCTAGAAAATATATGATCAAAGGATGTTTACCATCAACAGGTGCTTCAACTAATTGATCTACAATTACTTGTCCCTTGATAGCTTTTCGATCCACATAAACAATGTTGAACTCACTATGAATCATGACCCATTTCGCTGTACGACAAGTGAGAGCAGGACGTACCAGGAGATACTTGAGTGGGTCAATTTTTGCAACAAGATGAATCTTATGATTAAGCATATAATGTCATAGTTTCTACGTATAGAAAACAATGGCCAAACATGCCTTCTCAATTAGGGAATAAATCAACTCATAGCCAATAAGAGTTCTACCGAGATAGTAAATTTCTCACTCTTTGTTGGTATCATCTAATTGTGCCAAGAGGGCTCCCAACATGACCTATGTAGTAGATATGTAAAAAATCAAAGGACGACCAACAACAGGTGGTACCAACAAAGGTGGATTATCCAGATAGCATTTCAAATTCTTGAATGCATTTTGACATAAGCATTCCCATTGAAACTTGATATTCTTGCACAAGAGATGAGAGAATGGATGCACCTTATCTACTAGTTGTGACATGAATGTTTTGATTGATTGTAGTTTTCCTTGTCAACTACGTAATTGTTTCAATGTTTTGGGTGGTGGAATCTCTAAGATTGCTTTTACTTTCTTTGGATCAACTTCTATTCCATGCCGTGACACAATGTATCCCAGTAGCTTACCATATTGTACTCCAAAGACACACTTCTTAGCATTCAACCTAAGCTTATACTTCTCCAATCACTCAAAGATGGTAGTAAGAATAGGGATATGTGATTCCCTTGTTTTGGATTTTCCTAAAAGATCATCCACATAATCTTCCATGATGACATGTAAAAGGTCATGAAAGATTGTAGTCATTTCTCGTTGATAAGTAGCTACAGCTTTAAGGCCAAAAGGCATCACCTGATAATAGAAGATTCCCTAAGGCATCATGAATGTGGTTTTGTGCTGGTCTTATGGTGCTATCCTAATCTGATTGTAACCTGAGAAGCCATCCATAAGTGACAACATTTCATGTCTTGCCGTCAAATCCACTATAATGTCAATATTTGGAAGTCGAAAATCATCCTTGGGACATGAAAGGTTTAGGTCTCTGAAATTAGTATAGATGTGAATGCCCCCAATAGGCTTACCTACTAGTACAATATTAGAAACCCATTTAGGATAATCAATTGGTCTGATTACTTCAACATTCAGCATCTTCTGAAGCTCTACTTTGACTACCAATGCAACTTGCGGATGCATCTTGTGAAGTTTCTTCTTAACAAGTTTTACACTTGGATCTACTACAAGATGATGCATGAAAAGATCTATATCTAGCCCGGGCATGTCTTTGTAAGTCTAGGAAAAGTTGATTTTGTGCTTATGTAAGAATGTTTTCATGTCTTTCTTTTCTTGATCGCTTAGAGAAGCTGCAATGTAGGTGATGTGTGGATCTTCTTTTGTTCCTAGGTTGATTGGAATAGTATCTTCAATGATCATAGAGGACACTTATAGTTCTAAAGATATAAATGGAAATTCATCCTCTCCCTCCTCTAGTGCTTTAGAAAGGTTTTCACTAGAGGAAGTGTCCTTTATTTTATCTTTTTCTTCATCCAAAGGTGCCTGCGAGAGGTTTTCACTAGAGGATGTATTTTCATTTTTTTATTTTTATTTTATTTTTTCATTTTTGTGACTGAGAGAGTTGACATGGCTATCAAAGTAGGCTTTTTCACTGTAGTGGATCTGATGTTCATACTCTTAGAGATTCTTAAGTCCAAAGAGGGTTAACACTGCCTCATCCGAATCACACACATCCAAAGCTGGTGGTGAGTCTTGTTGATCCCAGTTAATTAATTTAGGGTTTGTAAGGGGTAGATGAGGGGATGAAAGGTTGGATTGGGTGATAGTGAAGACATGGTGATTTTTGTTTAGGTCATCATTAATATAGTGGAAAATAATTTCAAAGAACTCTTCATCAGTGTTTGAATCTGAGGCGGCTAGACAATAATCCTTAGCGAAGTTGGTCTTGGTCTCTACGGAACCCAATCTATGTCCTTTAGGATAGCCATTGGCTGTTATGATCTTCTTCTTACCTGTTTGATTAGCTCCAAGGCTAGTGCCATGATATCGCATGCTTTCAACAATGGGAGTAACCTTAGGATATTTTCCTTTGGGGAAAATTACAGGTCGTTCTTCTTCATCATTATAAAGCTAATCAAGGACACTATATTCCATGTGTTCATCTAATAGGGACCCCCAATGTTTAAAAACAATTGATTTGCATCACATAAGTGCTTTATCATTAGAGAGGGGTAACAAGGATGGTCTTCCATAAGACTTTGAAGACAAAGGGAGTTTCCTAATACATAGAGAACTTTCAAATTTATACTCTCCCATGCCTTGATCTGTAAATGTAGCTTTTGCTTCAGATGAAGAGGGTTTTTCTTCAATAGACTTGTCTTTAGTAACTTTTTCCTTTCCTTTGGATTGTTCAGCTAGTATTTCTGATGTCTTTTCTGAAACTAAAGGAGTGTTTGAAATAGGGGTTTCTTGATTGAAGTGTCAACCAAACTCATTCAACGGACAGTAGTTAGATTGTTTTCCTTCCAATATCTTGCAATATTGAAAGGGCTCAGGATCTCAAGGAATTGTGATTTCTCTACCATGATGTGGGAACTTTAGACATTGATGATAAGTAGAGGGTACACCTTTGATTGTGTGTATACATGAATGTACCAGCAAGATGTTATAAGGTAGATCTAGATCCAGTACATGAAAAATAGTTTCAATCAGGGTTGGGCCTACTTGTAATGGTAATGTGATCAAACCCTTGCTTTCTCATTCTCGATCATCATAGGCTTTTATTGTAATTCATTTCTCTGCATCAATGAGGTCCTCAAAAAGACTGATATTATGAATCATTTTCAATGTGCTCAAATTAAAGCTAGATCCACCATCTATGAGGACTTGTTTTACTCTTGTGGATCAGATTTTGCCTTCTATATGGAGGAATTTATTATGATGAGGGTCAGGACCACCAAAGTCCTTATCAATGAAGACTAGATGTTCTTGTGTGGCTAGGTTCCCTATCATAGCTTTGAATTGTGCAACGTTGATGTTATCAGGGACATGAGATTCATTTAGAGCATTATCAAGGATTTATCTGTGAATTGGCAAAGTTGTCAAGAACTCTAGGATGGATATCTGTGTAGGTGTCTTTTGTAACTGGGCAAATAAGTCAAAGTGTGAATCAGGTTGAGCAGCAGTAGATGGTGCAGCTAGTGGATTTGCAGATGTAGAAGGTTTATTAGTAGCTTAGACAATGACCTTGGTTTTACGTGTAGTAGCATTACAATCAACAGCTTTGAGTATTATGGTATTAACATGCATGTCAGATTCTTCAATGTGGCCACAAAGAGAGTCAAAACAAAAGATATTATTTTCACTTAAACTCCCACATGTTTGATCATGGCCTGTTATAGTATTGGTAGAATATTCATATGTGATTGCGTTTGATGCATTGTTTTGATTGTGAGGTGGGAAGGGCTGATTGTAGACTTTGAGTTTCGCATTATATTAGGATGCATTTTGACATTCAACTTCAATTTTCCCATCATCAATGAGATCTTGCATGAAGTGTCTAAGATTCATGCATTTCTTGGTATCATGCCCCTTGATGCAATGATAATGACAATACTCAGTATCTCTATACCGAACAGGTTTAGGTTGATTCTCATTGAAAGGTCAAGTATTTGGGTAGACTATCATTCCTTGATCTGCCAGTTGTTTGAAGATCACATCTAGAGGTTCTACCAAAGCTATGAATTGTCATCGTTGTCGATTGTCATTATTATTGTTGTAGTTGTTGTGAGGAAATAAGAATGATTGATTGCATGGCTATTGATTGTTGTTTTGATTCTTCTATTTCTGATTTTGATTTAGATTGTTGTTGTGATTCTGATTGTTATTGTGATTATTTTGATTGTTATTGTTGGATGCTTGAACATTTTGGACATGCTTGGCATCAGTCACCAAATCATTGACAACTCCTTTGTTTTTACTCCAAAATTTTAGTTTATCATTATTGGAAGGAGCATAATGTTTGATGCTACCTCTTTGCAAAAGGCCATCTTGAATTTCTTTTCCCTTATTGATAATGGATTCAAAGGTTTCAGGTGAAGCCATTTTCATTTGGAAAGAAATCTTAGAGATTAAATTCTTTGTGAAGATGTCAATTAAGTGACTTTCAGGTTTTTTTCATGACATGCGTTTCGCAATATGTCTCCAACGTTGTAAGAAACTAGCAAAGGTTTCTCCATTCTTTTATTTAGTATTGCACAAATCGGTGAGGGTTGCTTGATGCTTAATGTTATATGAATATTGTCCAACAAACTTCTCTACAAGATCAGCGAAGGTAGAGATTGACCCATAAGGAAGGGCCATGAACCATTCCAAAGTTGCACCTCCAAGACTCCTAGTGAAGAGTCTTTTTAAGTAGTTCTCGTTATAGGCAACTTCTTGACATGCAATGTAAAATTCTTTGAGATGTTGTAGAGGACATGTTTCACTTTTGTATTTCTCAAATTTAGGCATCTCAAAGTTTGGTGGGAATGGTTGCATTGTGATAGAATTGTCAAACAGATAGGGACAAATCTCCTCTAAAGAAAACTCCTTCTTGCTCCCATTCTATAAGCCTTGCACAATGCTCTTAAGCTCATTGAATTGTTGGGTGAATTCTAGAGTATTCTGTGTGAGAAACGGCGGTACATAACCTCCACCTCCTCCAAATTATGAAGCTGAAAAGCCCATGGAGGTCATACCAAGGGTAGGAGGAGGTATATATTAATAGGCTCGAGATGTGTCAGTTGCAGATGTCTTCGTCCCTATTGTTTGAAACAAGGATGATGTATACAAGGGCATAGAAACCTGCCCTATGTTGTTGAAATTAGCGCTTTCTCCTTGAGTTGTCGTTGTTGGAGTGCTATTGTGACCAGTATTGTTTGGCAAAGCGCTTAGGATTTGTTGAATTTTTTTCGGCGTTAATTGAGGTATCGATGCAGTTTGTAATATAGGTGTGGATATAGGTATTGATGTGGGAGGTTCACTAACAACCCATTTATCGGTATCACATGATGATGTATCATTTGAAGTAGAATCCATAGCTACAAAAGTAGCAGCGGAAACTTCAGTGATGTTCCAGGTAAGGAGTGTATCGTCAAAATTAGCGGGTATTGTGACCCTATTTTGAATAATATTCAAGAATATTTCACCGTAGTTTTGCATAATGGCTTTCTCAACCATTTCCACATTGTAGGGATCACTAAGGAAGTCATTTACTTGGGTAGGTCATTCATCTTGTTCTACTAACTCAGTCTCTTCATGAATTTCCTCAACTTGTACTTCAGGACCTTGAAAGTATTGAGTGCCAAAAGGGTTTACTTCATAGGTAGCGGTGTTGAGTGTTCCATGCCTCATATTTCTAGCTTGGGATAGAGTAACAACCATAAAATGGTGGATTTAGAAGAATGTGTTGGTGATATTTCTTGTCCAAAGTGTGCCTTGTAATTTTTATAAGGTCTCCTGTCATTGAAGTGTCAAGAGTTTTGAAATTGATATTAAATTTGATTTTATGCCTCTGCAAAATGTGCTTAAATCCTCAACCTATTTGAAAGTGGTCAAAAGTTACTAAAAAACCCTAAGTGCCATGGCCGATTCTATTCATGCGTTACTTTTTTGGTCACTTAAGTCATACTAAGTTATGTGTCTACGCTGAATAGGTTGCTTTTCGCCTAAAGTTTGTAATATCCTAACCACTTTATTAACTCCTAAGTCTCGCCATATGGGTCCCTTTACATCATCACCTTATGTGTCGTGCAAGTCAGAAAAAGTCTAACAGTGCGCATATCCGCTTATGTCCAAAGTGCATGACATCTAATGAATAAGCGGATAAGCGGTGGCAACCCGTGTCTTTGGTGGGGCTGGGCATGTTAAGAAAGACGCTCTGTTAAAAGGTAAGCAACTATTAAAAGATCTGACGGTCGGTGTATCCGCTTATGTCTAAGATGCTCAACATCTAATGGATAAGCGGATAAGTGGTGGCGATGCGTGTCCTTGGTGGGACCAAGCTATTGTAAAGATGGTCTGTTAAATGGTGTACAAGTTTCAAAAGATCAAACAGACTGCTTAATAGCTCAAAGGGAAAGTGCACGAAATCTAACAAGTAAGTGGATAAGCGGTGATGACATCTGGCATTTGGTGGGCACAGGTATGTACAACTTGCAGGATGTTAAGCTTCAGTTAAGTTGGTTAGCATCTGATGGCTTGCTTATTTTCTTATGTCTAAGATGCTTGACATCTAACGAATAAGCGAATAAGAGGTGGCAACATGTGTCCTTAGTTAGAAGTTGTTTTCGAGAAATTAAGATAGCCATTTGATGCAAAGAATAGTGCCCAGAATCAATGGTCCAAATTCAAAGTTAATAAAACAAGTTGCAGAGAGTCGTTAAGCCGCAAAACTGAAGCTGGTGAATTAATTATAGAACATGTGGCAACTCCTGTCGAATTCAATTTGAGAGAATGATTTGATTGAGGCCATAAATTGATTAAGCTAGCTACTGTCTAAATCATTCACCAAAACCATTTACACAAAGACAAAATTACGAAAGAAAACTAGCTTCAAGTGATTTCTGTGCAGAACGGGTAAGTTCACTGATTCACTAGTATTCCAATTGAGATAGAATTGTAGTTCAAAGAAGGTCTTAGAACTCCCGTTTTGGAGTCTGGTTCTGGTATTGATAGAAAACCACTAGAATGGCCCCTAGAGATAAAATCACCGGACAGGTCGACTACCAGAAGTGGAATGTTAGGGAATATTTACTATAGTAGTTACCATTGTCTTCGGGGGATGCCACCCAAGCTAAGAAAGCAATACCATAACATCCCCACTTTAGAATTGGGGAAGGGCTATATGATTCAAGAAGGTGGGAAAGAGATGCTACCACAAGTTTTGATGCCCTGGCTCTGTTTAGAGCAGCTTACAGTCAAAGAAAGGCCCCCACCCCAGATTGTAATATTTGGGAACTAGATGTTGGTAAGCTAATAGCACCTAGTGTCTTCATGGAAATTGATTTGCTTATTGTAATAGAAAAAACTTATGATAAGGTGTCTAGGGTTGTTAGAGACACTCGAGGAAATGTAATACTGACTGTAACAATAGATGAAATCAGAAGAATTTTCAAGTTGACTGACACTTCCCAGAGTATGGATGATATTGACCTCAAATATTTCAAAGAAATATACAATAACCAAAGGGATTGTTACAGAGGTGAAGTAGTGAAGGGATATGCTAACAAGATAAGAAATTTAGTTGTAATAGGGCCAAGAACCCCAAACCCTTCAAAGTATATTTCTTCATTGGCAAAGCCAGAAAAATGTACAATTCCCTATGTAATGTCTTAGGGATAAATGAGGAGGCAGCCATGCCAGTCCAGATAATGTTGATGGTTGTTCAAATCCTACATCCCCAGTTATCAGTAGTGTTTGATTATGCATCCTATATTGCTCAAGAGATGCATGATGGTTTTTCAGGGATTAAAGATGGAAATATACAAAAGCCAATGGGTTGGTATTCCCTCATGATGCATATGTTCTTATTTAACAATGCAGATTTCTTTGAAGAAGAAATGGAATTGGACAAATTCCAAGATGATGAAGAGATACCTGTTTAGATGTGGAGTGCATACTTGTCCTGGGATAGAAAGAATGCAAGTTATGTATACTTTGACAAAGTTTTTGCAACCAGACTTAAATCATTATTAAGAAACCAAACTGCAAGAATTCATAATGAAATATTGATGCTTTTAAGACCTATGGAGTATACCCCTGAGTTGAAAATTGCTCACAATTGGGGAGATTTGATATTATACCCTTTTTCCATAGTGATTAGGGTTTATGGTTTTAGAGGTGGTCCTTATGTGCTACCCTATAGAGTCCCACTCAAAATTGGGATAGCAAAAATCATAAGAAAATTAGGTGGGCTGTAGGAGGAAGCTTTGATTGGAAAGATGAAGGGAAATATCTTCCCTACCCTCGCTAAAGCCCATCACTTTATCATAAAAAAAGGAGGGTGGACACAATTCGACAAGTATTTTGATCCCTATCATCTATCTACTTCCATAGCCAGATGTGCTGATAATGAAGATTTTATCATGGGCATGTTCAGGAAGAGGACCAATTGTATTATGCTAAAACATCAGTTCTACTATCCTGAGGATATTATCAGGAATATCTTTTATTTAGAGGTCTAAGAAGTTAGGAAGGAGAAGTGGATGGCATATAAGAAATCCTAGGAATTTGTAAAGAATTTTGACAAGACCTATGATCCTCTAAAGGATTTTTTCCCATGGTCTTGTAAAATTGATTCACTTATGAATATTTTTGAGGGAATAATGCAAACCCTGAATGAGAAAAGGAAGAGAGCAGTTGAGAGTAACCCAGAAAAGGCCCTTTCTATCATGAATAAATTCCCACAGAGCAGAATAGTTCAACCTAGGAACTATCTAGTATACAAAAGAAGGGGATATACCACTGTTACTCCCAGAGTTGATCAACCCATTCATCATAAGGGAAAGAGGCCAATGGACACTGACATTCAAGAAGTATCCTCTCCAAAGAGGCAAAGGGTGGAGATAAAAGAACAAGGAGGTGAATTATATTCTCCTTCCCAATCCCCCATGCAATATGATGACCAGACCATTGTTGAGCAATTGCTCAAGATGAGAAATGCTGGTGAAGTAGTTGTTACTACTCAAGAACTACAAGAGGGGATGCCAGAAGAAACCAAACATACATCATTTGACCTAACAGTGGCTGAATTTTCTGGCAAGGAGTTAGACCCTATGACCAAGCAAGCAAGTTATGAATTCTTGTCTGATGACAATTTCATCAAAACTAGGGTTTTTATCCAGCTTCTATGGAGATGCCATATTGGTGAATACAATGAGAAGTGTCAAAAAATGATAGAATCCCAACCCGATTCTACCAAAGAGGACATAGAGAAAGCAGTCAAACAAGAATCGATACTGAAATTTGATAAAATTACTCCTGAAGAAGGAAGACAGATGGTCAAAAGGCAACGGGTTCTCATATTGCCACAATGGGATTTAGTTGATGCAGTAATTTTTGATGCCATAAGGAAACAAGCTAAACCCATAAGTCTTGATGGGACATCAGTTGGCACTAAATTTAGTGAAGACCATGCAGCATTGGCAATCTAGTCACTGAAGAAGAAGGACAAAAGAAGAGTTAAAGAAGATAATGAAGCTGAAGACACAGGCAGCTTGATTGTGAAAAGGGTTGCAGACACCTCAGGAGATGAAGCAGTTGACCTTGTTGTAAAAGTTGCCAATATAAGCATGAAAGTGTTAGAAAAGGAGAAGGAAGCATATTCTAGTCTGAATGAAAAATATGAGTTTGTGCTCAAAGCTTACAATGAACAGAAGGTTAAATCCTTAATGAAAGACAATAGAATTGCAGAGTTGGAGGGTAAGCAAAAAACCCAATTTGTGCCCCAAAGGATGATTACTCAGGAACCTCATTAGCCCTCTTCCTCAAGTCCATTTATAACA
Source organism: Thuja plicata (assembly GCA_018584345.1). Lineage (NCBI taxonomy): Eukaryota > Viridiplantae > Streptophyta > Pinopsida > Cupressales > Cupressaceae > Thuja > Thuja plicata. Next base: position 3,693,453 of record MU226278.1, on the reverse strand, counting down.
TATCCCCCATCCCCTGCACCTCTAAGTCCTACTATTCAAGAAGCTGTTGAGGCCAAGAGGGCAGAATTAGAAGCTAAGAAGGGCAGGCTGATCAGTGAAAGAACAAGATTAGAAGAGGAGGGTAAGAGAGATTTAGAAGACTCCCAGGCCTACAAAGAAGCTGAAGAATTGGTTAAGAAAAATCACACAAATCAAATATTTACAAATCTCAAGAGATGTGCTAGTGAGGTCAACCTCTCTAATCTCTACCTATTAGGGAAAAAGATTGCAAGCATCACCAACAAATATGATGTTGAAAAGGGACAATGGAATTTGATAGTGAGTAAATGGAAAGGGAGGGCATTCCATGTAAAATATTTCAATTCCCTCTCTAAAGAGAAAAATAATATTGATATTATTTTGACAAGCACTCATAAGTATCTCAAAATGATGGTCAATTTAGACACCAAGAGGAACATGGTGATGAAGAAGATCACAAATTTGAAAGGGGAAGTTTCCAAGGACATATATGATATGTATCCCTATATGTTCAAAGAGGATGGGAACATAAAAAATGAAGCCCTATGGTTGAGGTAGCTAAAAGAAGCACTAACTAGCAGAACAAAAAGTATTGTCACTTTGGAAAATACTAGATGGTTTGTGCTAACTATAGATATTTTGAGTAAAGCCAAGGCATTTTTTGAATCTTGGGAGGAAGAGATTGAGAAGGCTAATAGTGATTGGGAGGAGTTCAATAGCCAAAAGGATGAGGTTCTCAATTTCAATTGGCCGAGTGATGAGGTGTTCACCTCATGGGTTAGCAAGTATGGAGTAGTCAGCCCGGTAGCATGAGACAAAAAATATGAAGGGGACAGCTAAAACCAAGGAGGTTGAGTGAATGAAGCAAATAATATATTTGGGGCCTCTACACCAACAAGAGAGAAAGATCCAGATGATAAAGACCCAACTACTTCAGAACAAATTCAAGCATTCAGGCAGTCACAAGACAAATGATCACATGGCTCGTAGCAAATATTGTTATCTCTTCAGCCAGAAGTTTTGTCTCTTCTTGGAACTATATTTTGTCCTATAGCCCAGTCATCTGTAGCTTGTTGCATCCTTATTTTCCAAAAGGATTCCAAGATGACTGGGGCTACCTATAAGTATCAAGTTGTAATATTGTAATAAGGATGGTAAAAATAAGGCTACAAGGCAGATTACTAAATTAGTCTGACCATTGGTTTTTGAGTCTTCAAAGTGTACTATTATTGAGTTCATATTAATAAAATACAATCGAATCTCCTTTTTTGATGTCAATGGTGTCTTCTTGCATTTGCAATTAATTCTTGTATGTTCAATTTCTAAGGCATTTTGAGTATACTGATTACAAGGTAGTCATGTTCTTGTTTGTGAGTTATTTTCAAGGAGAGTATAAATCTTGTAGGTGATTGCAGAGAATTAGGGTTTGTGCAAGGATTTGATACATTGGTGTGAGGAATGAGAGGATAGTTTGTAAGGCACTCTATCTGGGGTTCAATTGTGTTCCAATTAATTATCTTAATATGTATATTCTCTATTATGACTCTATTACCCATGATTAGGCACTGGTCAATATGCTGACATGTGGTTGTTATCATCAATTTAAATATTAAAACCTTTACCTTCTATTGTCAAGAACTTGTATGTGTAGTTGATTGTATTGAAGAATAAAGTTTATCTTAGTGATTCCTTGAAGAGTGAATCAATAAGTTAGCCTTCCTAGGCCAAACTGACATAAAAAGAAGAAGGATTGCAAATCCTTAATCCACTGTGAGATTCTTTGTTATTTAGTGAGTCTGTCAAAGGTGCACCCACCTGGGTATGTGGAGCCCAAAGTGTAGGAGGATTTTTATCCTTGTTAATTAGCCTTATTAATGTATGAATCTAAGTTGGGAATAGAGGGTTAAACATTTATTATTTTTTTAAATGATTCATACAATAAAATGAGCTAATAGAATGGAAGACAAGGAGATGTAAGAAATGAAATGGAGCAAAGATCTTGATTTTGGATTTGATTGGATTTGATTGATGTTTGATTAAATATTTGATTCATTGATTGATTGAGGATTGATTGATTGATTTAAAGGTTTTTTGAACAAAACCTAACCATGACAAAACCTTATGATGATACAAACACAAAAGGATTTTAAGTAACACCTATTCTACTTGAAGATTGACTTGTGATCTCAAGAAAAATGGGACATCACTAAGGGATTTAAATTACATAAGACAGACTGATGGTCTACAAGCAATGTTGTGTTTGTTTGAGGATGAAGGTTTGTACTACTTTGATTAAGGTCAACCTAAAGGATTGATTTGATTTGATGGTTTGATTTAATGCTCAAAGAGAAGGAAGAATGATGATGGAAGAATGATCTAAAAGCAAGAGGCTATCTAGTCATACTGCTCAATGGTAACAAAAGCACTGTTAATAGAATACTTGGCCATGAAATTGAAAACTTTGTTATTGTAGAGGATTTTGTCAAATTTCTCACGATGCTCAATCTCTTGTTTGATAGATGTTGCAATATGTTGGTATTCCTTGGATTTACGGGTGGTTTCCTTTTTATCTCTATAGATGGGAGGTGTTGGAAGCTTAACCTTCTTATGTTTCTTGAAATTGGTCATGTCATGAAGAACCTGATTTTGGCTGAATGAATGAATGATCTAGGACAAATGATTTTAGGGTCTAGTAGAAGGTCAAATTTTGAATATCTTGGCAAATTTGGAAGCTCGTTGTTTTAAAGCGGAGATGACAGTCTCAGACGCAATTGAAAATCTTCACAAACGGTGATCTGCATAGATGGTGATCTACGTAGATGGCAGTTCTAGAGTAGAGACGGCCGACTGTGGCTAAGGTAGTGTGTTGAAATTCTAGGAAAATTTTTGACCTTCAGTCTAATTTTGGGAAAATGTGTTCAATGGAAAGAAATGATTTTGGCACATGCAAACCAGAAAATAATAGACACACATCTCAAAACAATTCAAAAAGGGACAAAGAAACCTTGAGGGATACCAACAAATGTGACATTATGAAACCTTGATTTGAAATTGTAGGATCTCATTTGTGTATGTTCAAGTGACTCTTTCAAGCCAGTTATGTTTTTACTGGGTCTAGCATAATGAAGACAATTCAAATAGTAGCTACCTTAGGAATTTGGCTTCACATGAAATAGTATAGGCCCATTGATTTGTAGTGCTTAAGCTCACACATCGATGTCACCCCCAGAAGGGTGGCTGTGTTTTTGCCTTTTTCTAGGTATTTTTGTTGTGCTACGAAGGTCTCTTTTGCAACACAATACCCTAGGACACGTATGATCAGGATCTTTGAGGGAGAATCTTCCCTCCCCTTGCACTATAATAAGTCACTGTTCAGAGTTGAATCGGGTAGGCTACTAATTTATAGTTTCTAGCAAGGTTTTGTGGCATCCCTGCAATCAGTTTGTATGGTGTGAGACACTTAAGTCTCTAGTTCAACCATGCCAATATGCTAAGGATATTCTCTCAGTATGAACTACCATTGAACATGACCCACCCGAGCTTGACGGGATAAAGAGGACCTTTGGGTTGCACTGGCTGAAGGGATTACCTGTTTGAGGTCATCCTCTAAAGGGGAAGCGCACCCTCTAGACAGGCCTCTCTAGAAGCTTGATTAAGCTAAGCTTTATCTTCACCCAAGATCTGGGAAGGCGAGGAGAGAGGATACCGCTATAACTTAATCATAGTGTCACTTATGTTAAAGGTTTTAATCTAATGATATATAGCTCGAAAGAAATGTTGAGAAACACTTCTTCAAACACACCAAGAAATGTTCATTCCAAATTGAACCTATTAAAAGAAACTATGTGTTTTTCTATCTAAGCAAAGACACAATAGTATTGTTAATAATTCATGTTGAATTTATTTCCCACACAGCAAAGAGAAAGTTTTGAAAAAGGTGTGTTTATTTACCTTATGTCATTCAAGATTGGTGAAGTTCATTCCTTTAACATTCAAGATTGAGTGTGTTGTCATTTTAAACAAAATACATTCTAAGATAAGTGTTTAATCATACAAGTTCATTTTAATAATCTCTTAAGAATTATTAGGGAACCTGCATGAAATTTGTTAGTAGTTTGAAATTTCAGATATTAAATAATGCAGAAAATCACAAAACTCAGGAAAATGTGTAGATGACGAAGTGTCGCAGACGATGATCTGCACAAATGGTGATCTGCAGAAATGGTGATATACCTGCATAGATGGCCAAATACACATAGTCAGATTCTGTTAAAAAGTAGACTTAACCAGACTTAAAAATGAAATTTTTACTAAACCAAATGACATTTAACTCCTAAAAATTGTGTTACTGTCAAAAATTTGAGAGTTAAAATGTTAAAAACTTGGTAAAAAGTAGTTTAAAACACAGTGTTATAAGTTTGTTTCTGCATAGGTGGAGATAGTGAGTTATAGGCACAAACAAATGAGTTTCATAGACGGCCAAGGAGCAGAGACGGTGATCAGCGGAGACGGCGACTCTAGAGCGAAGATGGGTCTGTGTGAAATTTTTTAGAACAACAGAAAATCTGCAAAAAAATATTAGAAAAGAAGGGACGTGGGTCCCACCAGGTGTGCCAAAATATACATGCTAGAATCTAACCTATTGTGAGCACGCTTAGACATGTAAAAATTAGAGAAATATATCAAATAAACATACTTAACATGTCTAAACATACTCTAAAACAAAGGATCCCATCATGACCTCCGATGAGCTAAACAAGTGCACCCAAGCCTTGCTGATTTTCTCTTAGAGAATTTTGTGGGTGTTCTCTCCCAACACAATACTAAAATCCCACTTCATTGATTGAATATTTAAGCTATGAAGTGAAGGATTCAAGAGAAAGTATGAGGAACTTGTCTCAAGCCATCACCATGACTATATGGATGCAAAAACTAAACTAGATTGATATGCAAGATGAAACAAAACTAACTAAGATTCATTCCATTATGTCCTAAGATGTGATATCTATATTATTAAAATAAACTAAGCATAAAATAAAAACTAAGCTTTTTATGAAAATGCTAAATGCACTAGAATCAAACTAACATGATAACAATGCATACAAGTGAGATGATTTTCTCTTGACAATGGCTTCTATTTATAGAGTTTTTGGAGGAGAGAGAGGGGTTGGATGAGATGGAGCTCATATGGCATCCACATAGGTGCCACATGAGGGACACATAAGCTATGCAAGAGGCCCACTTTTCTCACACATGTGTAAGCAACTTTGGATGTGATGGGTCAAAGTGTACTTAAAGTACACATGTGATGGATCTTGTAAGAGACTGTAAGAGAGTGTAAGAGTTTTAGTCCAATGAAACACTTTTATAAAGTGTAAGAAGGTGTCATCATGGGTGTAAGAAACCTTGTTGGCACCAAATAAAGATTATTTGGAAAAGTGTATTTTTGGAAATTTGCTCACACGTGTGAGCAAATAATTAGGACTAATTGGTGTAGGAATCAATAAATTAGCCTAATTAACCTTAGTTAATTATTGAGTAGGTTTATTTGGTGAGAGTGATGTGAGGTAGGGTAGGATCTAGGTTAAAATTAGCTTAATCTAAATTTAAAATTTAGATAAATTTAGTTTAGTAGAATTTAAGTCATGTGGAGGAATAAATAAATTAAAAATTTATTTAAGGGGAATTAATAAGGGATAATGTATTAAATAAGATTTAATACATTAAAAGGGGTAGTATTTAAATTAAATTCAAATACTAAGGAAAGTGAATCATATTTAATTAAGTAAATTTAATTAAATAGATAGAAGAACATAACAGATATAATTAATCAAAATTAACTATAATGTTATGGGAATATTAATTATATTAATATAAGGACGATTTTAGATGTCTACATATTATTCAGGTCTGAATGAAGACTTTCTTCTCCTTCATAATCTCTTCATAATCTACTCTCTTGTCACTCCCCTAATTCATATTGAATTATCTTGTCCCTTATAGAGACATGATTTCACCATTTCTTGGCTTTCTTGATCTTGGTGTGATCATTAGAACCTTCTTTATTTCAAAACTTTTAACTGGTTATTGTAGAATATCTTGTTTTATTTTCTACTTCTCTATTTAGGGATCAAATTGTTTGAATTTATGGAATGGGGTGAGAGAGTTCTCAAATGGTTCTCTTCTTGAGTCCACTTCTAGGGCTAAATGAACCTAATTTTTAGTTGAAAGTTATTGTGATGCAAATGTGTCATTCTTTTATTTTTACATAATCGTCTATCGATTATGTTGAAAGAACAAAAATTTTGTTTAAACAAATTGAAATTGCATTAAATGGCTAGAAGTTGCACTGAATGCCTAAAAATTGCATTATTTTCTACAAATTTATATTGTTTGTTATTGAAATTGCATACTTTCAATTTGTAGTTTAGGGTTTTAACAATTTATGTGACATAACACATACTAGAGGCTTATGATTCAATCTATACTCCTTTTTATATGTATTTTAAGTCTGTAAGATTAGAATGATGATGAATTCATGACCCATGTGCTTTATGTTCCTATTGGGAAAGATCATTCAATTATGTTTCATTTTTTATAATAGGACTTGCCTATGTGATAAGACTTTTTGAATGTTCCTACTTTAGTTTTATATGATCTTATTTGATGATATGGACTGATGATCATGTTTTTCATGATTAAATGATATTATTGTGCTATTTGTTAAATTGTTTCGAGCATAGGGTATAGGATTTCTATATTTATTATGGTAGGAGTGACTCTTAATGGGATTCTGCGCCCTAAGTGGCTTCTAGGTTAAACCATTGATGACTATATTAATCAAGTGATAACATAATACATGAACTATTTTAAATAGATTCGAGAAGATAATTATGATTCCTCCCCCATGTGTTCATTTATTTTTCATACTAAGGATTGGGAATGTGATTATTTATGTTTTTCAAACAAGACATATCGAGCTGACACGATCAAACTTCCATCTCTTGACAAAAAGATTATTTGGCTCCATATGAGTTCTCACCAGGGAGCTGGGGTGAAAATAGATTGCAAGGGTAAATAATGATAGAAGAATATGTGATGATACTTTATACACTTATTCTAGAATGCTCTTCATTGGTTTTATGGTTTTTTATTAGTAGTCATTGTGTTACATTTGGATCTTTAGAGGATAGTTCATAGGAATGTCCTTTTCTTTGGATTTATTCTGTGTGGGCCTTATGTGTATTTCCTTGGAATTATGGGATGTGCCTTAGCATTTTTCATGGTTGGTTGGTTGTGGTATTCCTCCATTGATGTTTGGTGCCCTATTAGTGAGTGTGCGATGAATCCTATTTTTATTATCTTTAATCATGCAGCTAGATGATCTTCATTATATATATTGGCATGTCTTGTATCACTATTTTTATTTATTTGATATTTTAATTAGATACTCCATGAGGAAGTTTATGTAATTGTAATTGTGTAATAAATAGGTCATTAAAAGGATAGTTTAGAGTTAGATAGATTGATGTTGGTATTGACTATCATTATGAGATTATATGTTATCATTTCTTTTATATTTTTATGTTATCATTGCAATATTGGAAAATGAATTAGGAACATTGGTCTTTAAAATGAACCTAGATGTAGATATAGTTATGGTAATATTTATTGCAGTGTATTTCATTAATTGTTTTAGTATGTTAGGTATGTAATAGATGTTTTATTAGTAGTTGTGTGTGAGGAATGTGTACATTAAAATTCAAATGAAATAATAAATGAAAAAATTTAAACTACACTAACAGAACCAACATGATGATAGGAAATAAAATAGAAAATACAAAAAATTAACCTATGAAAACCTCATACAAACCCCATACAAGCTACTTTTTCTAGATTTATCCAAATTCTAGTTGATTATGTGTTCTTAAAGTGTTCTTAATCTTACATTCATGAGTGAAGATTCTGGTATTATGATATTAGGACTATAATTTTTGATGAACTATAACTGATTGAATGATTGAAGATGTTATGTTGATGATCACCGAGCTGCAAAAAATTAATGCAAGACATTAAATTAGTTAATGTATTGTATTGTCATTGATGTCAACTTGATATAATCTTATTGGTTATATACATAGTGTCAAAGAATTCAAAGAACTAGAGAGATAAAGGTTATTATATCAGTAATGCATAAAAGTTAAGTATACACTAAGTGACAACAAACACAGACGAATAGTACACCCTGACGAATAGAGAACCCCAAGATAAAAGTCACAATGATACCTGAGAAAGAAACCTGAGAAAGCATTACCAAGACCAGAACCATAGTTTTACATTATGGATAGACAACCCCAATGGACAAAGATACCCGAGGACAAATGAAGTCAAGACCGAAGCTAACAAGGAGTTAAACACCAAAAAGAACTGAAGTTCAGAAATGAAAAAAGACTTAGCTGGCAAGAGATAAATATGGAGTTAATTGGTTGATAAGATTTTTTTATAGACAAGTTAAAATCCAAAGATAAGCTAGAGTTTTAAAGCTGTTTTATTCCATTTTTTAAGGAGAAGTCTATGGGATAAAACTGAAGTAAGATTTAAAGAAAGAAAGGTGAAAATTGCGGATCACAGCAAGAAAAAAAAGTTCAAGGACTTAGAAATGGTAAAATTATGTCTATAAAAGAGAGAAGATAATTCATTATTAATTTGTGGGTGAATAGAGAAGAAGATGCTGAAGAGAATACTGGTGAAGAAATACTTCATACAATCCTGATCAAACAAGCTAAAGAACAGAGCTAAAGATTTCTGCGAACACCGAGCAATAGAGAAGGACAACATCACCGAGCCAAAAGTAATTGAGAAAAGGTATTAAAGGGAAACATTGATCAGAAAGGTATTATGAGATTACAATAGATCTAAACATCTGCAAGTCCAAGTTGTATTTATGAACAAATCATATATTGTTTCAGGTTAACCATTGGATCAGAAATTCTAGATACATCCTAAGGAGTATTAAAAGGGTTATCATGAAGATAGCATAGTGAAATGCCTGATATCAAGTGATAAACTGTTATTGATAAATCCTCCAACAAGGTCACACTTAACAATGTGTTTGTAACCTTTAACATGGTTGGCTCTTCACCGAGTTCACTTTAGAAGAGTGAAAATTTTGGGTTACCGATCCCAAGTTGTTTTTCCCATAACAGGGTTTCCACGTTAAAAATCCATGTATCAAATGTGTTTATAAGTCATTACTTTAATGTTTTTCTTTATTCATTACTAAAATAGGATTGATCTCTAAACACTAAGTTATTTAATGTATTTTGGTAAATGCTAGACTTCTATTTGGTAAAGATTAAGAATAAGGTTTAACACTGAACTTCGAGCACTAGATATTTGATAAGATAATTTAAGGGCATACATCTTGTGGGACTAAAAATAACTAGAGGCTTATAATTGTGGTACTAATTTTTGTGGTTGATTTATTAGATTATTTTTTAGGTGACTGATTCAACCCCCCCCCCCCTCTTAGTTATTCTACCAATTGGTATCAGATCTTTTGTGCTTAGAAATGAAGGTTTCAAGACCTAAGAAAAAGATCACAAGATGAGAAAATGAGACGTGCCTAATTTGAACATGGAAAACTTTGCATCATGGAAAAGCACTATAAGAATCCACCTATCAGGTATTGGAAATTATGTTACTAAATAGTTGTATACGGAATATGTGTTTCCTAAAGGACCTCACACACTTGATCAATTAAGAGAAAAGAATGGGAACAATTATGTGATGATAAAACTTGCTTCCTCAATCTTCGATTCTAAATTTGAAGATGTCAAAACATGCACCACTACAAAGAAAATGTGGGACAAATTGAACCTAGTGCATGCAGGAGATGCTAATGTACTAAGGGCTAAGGAAGAAAGCCTAAGAGGAAAATTTGATGACCTAAGACTAAAAGAAGGAAAAAATATCACTCAGTACAGCTGCAAAATCAAAAAGTTAGTCAATGCTATCTAAGGAGTTGAAAGTGTATTTGAAGAAGAAATAATGGTAAGTAAAATCCTAAGAACCTTCTTGTTTATGCTATTAGAGTATATGCTATACAAGAAATGAGAGGAGTAGAAAACAAAAATGTCACTCTAGATAGTTTGGTTGGTAGACTTATTTCATTTGAGATGAATAACTTTGACAATAGTGTCTTACCATATATTGAGTCTACATTCAAATCTTATTTGAAAATAGGTAACTCAAGTAATAAACACACTATGAGAGATGATAGTGAAAGTGATAGTGATGACCAAGAACTTGATGAGATTCAAGTACTAATGGCTAGAAGATTGCAGAGAGGCAAAGGTAGATACAAAGGTAAATTACCATTGGTATGTTTTAATTGTAAAGAGATTGGACACTTTGCTGCTAGATGTCCTAACAAAAGAAAAGAAGACAGAAGTAGTGACAGATCATATGAAAAGAAGTTTGACAGAAGTGATAACAGTGACTACCAAAGCAACCGATAATTTGACAGAAAATATACCCAAGACTACAAGGACAAAGGGAACAAAGCTTGTTACCTGGTTGAGAACAAAGCTGGAGATACTGACACCGCATCTAATGAAGATATTGAGATGGTATTTGTATCCATGAAGGATGATTCAAATGAAGAGGAAAGGTATTTTGGGACTGCACTCATATCTAAGGTTAGTAAGAATGATGTCTAGATTATAGATAGTGGATGCACTCATGACATGACTAGAGATAAAGAAAAGTTTGAAACTTTTGAGTATTATAATGGTAGATCAGTAAGATTGGGTAATGACTCACCTTGTCTGATTAAAGGTAAAGGAGCCATAATGTTGAATAATCTGATCAGATGTGAAAATTCATACTGGGTAAAAGGACTTAACTATAATATATTGAGTGTTTCACACCTGAATAACATAGGTCACTGAGTTTCATTTGAGAAAAAGGCAAATATCTTTAATGAATCAGAAAGGTTGATCAGAACTAGTGAATAGACAAAAGGTAACCTATTCTATCTTGATGATATATAAACCCCACTTATTTAATGGCTAGAAACGAAGATATATGGTTGTTGCATAAAAGGCTATGCCATGTGAATTTTGACAACATGATTAAGATAAGTAATAAAAGGGAAGTAAAATGCTTAACAAGCATGTCTAAGCCCTGCCATATCATGTGTAAGAATAGTTAAAAAGGTAAATTAACAAAGTCTACTTTCAAGCGGAAAACCCATACATCTAATTCTATTCTAGAAGTAGTCCATACTAACCTATGTGGACCAATGAGAACAAAGAGTTACTATGGTGATAGATATTTCATTCTCTTTGTTGATGATTATTCTAGAATGATGACAGTTATGTTCTTAAAAGAGAAATCAGAATCATTCAAGATTTTTAAATGGTATAAAGCTATAGTAGAAAAAAAAAGTGGTAAGGAACTAAAATTCTTAAGATCAAATAGAGGAGGAGAATTTATTTCTGATGAATTCACTAACTTTTGTAATGAGCATGGAATTAAAAGATAGGTTTTTGCACCAAGAACATCACAGAAAAATGGGATTGCTAAAAGAAGAAATATATCAATTTTTTATTGTGCAAGAACACTGATGATTGATAATGGCAACACTGAAACATTATGGAGGGAAGCTATCAGTACTACTATCTACACAATGAATAAAGTTCAATTGAAGAAAGACACTAAAAAGACACCTTATGAGCTATGGTATGGATACACACCCAATGTAAGTTACTTCAAAAATTTTGGAAGTCAATGTTATATTTTGAAAGATGATAGAAATGGAAAGCTTAACTCCAAAAGTGAAGAAGGGATCTTTCTAGGGTATTCCACCAAAAGCAAGGCTTATAAATGTCTTAGCAAGTCCGCTAACAATATAATTGAAAGTGCAAATGTCAGAATAGATGAATTTGCTGAGAAAAATGATGAGGAAAGAAGAAAATAACTAGAAGACTAAAATGGGTTTGTTTACAATAAAAAACCTGACACTCTTCCTGAGCATCAGTGTATCACTCCCGAGCAACAGAACAATGCACCCAAGCATCAGGTTGCAAACACCAAAAATCAATAAATTGCTCAAAATGATGTTCCGAGCAATGTAGATCACAATGAAGGTCAAGATGATGATTAGAATGATGAAAAAAGAGAAGAACTGATACTTTCCAAGTATTTTATAAGACACCATCCACAAAAATAGATCATAGGAGACAAGATGGCTGGAATGAGAAGAAGAAGTAAGTCACTAAACACTAGATGTTTAATTTGTGATTTTGAGCCTAAATCTGTTAGTACAACACTTGAAAATGAAGAATGGGTCAGTGCTATGAATGAAGATATATAAAAGATATGCATCATAATCATCCAAAGGAAGAGAAATTATCCTAAGGGAGAGATGATTTAATGGAGAGAAGTATTCTACATTGTTGTCAATAGAAAAAGAGATGATCAAGGAGAGGAATAGTCAACGGGAGAAACAACATGAAAAGAAGAGATTCTACATCAAAGGGAGAAATAGAATCAAAAGCTGCTACATTTTTCTAGTGAAGGGAATGAATATTGAAGAAAGTACTCTGCAAGAAACAAATCTAAGCTAGAAGAGCTTAGCAACAGATAGACATTTGTATTGGTTATAGAACAATAATTTTGGTAGATTGATAAACTAAAACTCATATATTTCACATTGTATTAGTAGTAATGTAGTTTTTTTCCATCAATGCCAAAGGGAGAGATTGATCAACTATAATTGATTGAATGTTTGAAGATGTTAAGTTGATGATCACCAAGCTGCAGAAAGTTAATGCAAGACATTAAATGAGTTAATTTATTGTATTTTCACTGATTTCAACTTGATAAAATATGATTGGTTATATACATAGGGTCAAAGAATTCAATGAACCAAAGAGATAAAGGTTATGCTATTAGTAATGCATAAAATTTCATTATAGACAAGGTGACAACAAAGACTGACAGACAGTGCACCTCGATGATTAAAGAACCGCAATACAAGAGTCACAATGATATCTGAGCAAGAAACCCGAGAAAGAATTACTAAGAGAAGAACCATAGTGTTACCTGATTGAAAGATAACCCTGACAGATAGACAACACCAATGGACATAGATGCCCGAGGACAATTGAAGTCAAGACTGACACTAACAAGGAGTTAAACACCGAAAAGAAATAAAGTTCAAAAATGAGAAAAGACTTAGCTGGAAAGAGCTAAACATGGATTTAACTAGTTTATAACATTATTTTTATCAACAAGTTAAAAGCTAGAGATAAGCCAGAGTTCTAAAGTTTTTTATTCCAGTTGTCAAGGAGAAATCTACGGGATAAAAATGAAGTAATCTTTAAATCAAGAAAGGCAAGAATTATGAATCACACCAAGAACAAGAAAGTCAAGGACTTAGAAATGGTGAAATTATATCTATAAAAGAGACAAGCTAATTCATTATGAATTGGTGGGTGAATAGAGAAGAAGATGCTGAAGAGAATAGTGGTGAAGAAAGAATTCATATAGTCCATATCAAGTAAGCTAAAAAACAAAGCTAAAGTTTTCTGCAGACACTGAGAAACAGACAAGCACAGCATCACAAAGAAGAAAGTAGTGGAGAAAAGGTATTAAAGGGAAACATTGATCAGAAAGGTATTATGAGCTTACAATAGATCTGAACACCTACAAGTCTAAGTTGTATTTATGAACATATCATATACTATTTAATTTTAATCATTGGATTAGAAAGTGTCTTAACCGAGCAGGATTTAACTATCCTTTATATATTGAGATACATCCCAAGGAGTATCAAAAGGTTTATCATGAATATAGCATAGTGAAATGATAGATATGAAGTGATAAACTATCAGTGATAAATCCTCTAACAAGGTAGCACTTAATAGTGTGTTTGTAACCTTTAACAGGGTCGTCTCTTGACCAAGCTCACTTCAGAAGAATGAAAATTTTGGGTTACCAGTCCCAAGTAGTTTTCTCCTTAACATGGTTTCCACGTTAAAAACCCATGTGTCAAATGTTTTTATAAGTCATTTCTTTAATGTTTTTCTTTACATATTACTAAAACAAGATTGATCGGTAAACACTAAGTTATTTACTGTATCTTGGTAAATGCTAGACTGCTATTCGGTAAAGATTAAGAATAAGGTTTAATAGTGAGCTCTAAGAAGTAGATATTTGATAAGATAATTTAACGCCATACATCTTGTTGGAATAAAAATAACTAGAGGCTTATAATTGTTGTACTAAGTTTTGTGGTTGACTTATTAGATTATCTTTTAGGCCACTGATTCACCCCCCCTCTCAGTTATTCTAACAAATTTCTTGAAATTAAAATGACATGGTAGCATTTTTATTGATGGTGGATGAAGTAATGGGGAATGATCCCTAAACTTGAAGAGTTGAAGTGAGGTGAATGGATGCTTAAGATGAATATTTCATGAAGGGTTGAGATGCACTCAAATAAGAGAATGTGGATTGTTCTTTCACACACTTTTAGCTTGCTGACAAGTGTCACTATTGGAGATTTCTAAAAGACCTTGGGCATGGAGAAGATTCGACATAAAGATAGTTCTTGTCTCACTAGCCAATGGAAAAATTTGGTGAATGTGAGCATTTGGTGATTGTGAAGGGAGTTTGAAGAAGTGGGAAAAAGGAAAAAATATATTCCTTAGAAGAGACAAAAAATGTATAAGTATCCCATGTGGGCTATTACATATGTGGTTATGGGTTTAAAGTTAATAGCGACATGGTTGACATTGGGGAGTAATCATTTTATTTTGGAATATGCAAATTATAAGGAAGGATATTAGGCTTAGTTAACGAGAAACTGGAAGGTTTAATAGGATGTAATGGGAGGAGAGAGGTATTTACTCAATTAATTATGTAATTACTATGTGCAAGTGGGCTTATTAAGAGTCATGTGCTCAATTAACATTAAGTGAGATTATTCATTCACAAGTGGAGGAATATGGGTTTTTATGAATTAATTAAAATAAATAAATATATTTCTTTAAATTAATAGAGTGGGGTGAATTGATAAAATTGTAATGGGTTACCATTAAATTATTTATACTATAGATAATTAATTAAATTAATTTAACTAGAAGGCTTACAGTAACTAATTAAATAATATATAATTATTTAATCAATAATTCAAGTAAGAGGGCTATATTTAATTAATTTTTAAAGTCTATTGCATTAATATTAGGGAAACCAAAAAGGACATAGCTTATTTTTATAGATTCTTTTATATTTGTGCTTTCTTATCAATAAACACATGGTATATCATTTAATCTTTAAATTAACATTCATAGTCACTAGATGGAAAATAAAATTTAATTGAAAATGATTTGGTAAGTCAAAGAAAATTTAAATGTTACTTTTGTGGTTTAGTTCTCATCCTCTTGGGTACTTTATCAGTGCATTATAGCTAGCATTAGAGCCAATTTTAGACACTATGAACTTTGTGATGACATGTACCTGATTGAATGTTTGAGGATGTTAAGTTGATGATCATGCAAGGCATTAAATTAGTTAATGTATTGTATTGTCATTGATGTCAACTCTATATAATCTATATGGTCATGGAAATACTGCCAAAGACTTCAAAGAAATGATGAATCAAAAGCTATGCTATCAGTAATGCATATAAGTCAAGTATTCACTAAGTGACTGTATACACCGATGAAGTGCACACTGATGGTAAGAGTAAAAGAGAAAAGTCGTAGTGTTACCTGACAAGCAAATGCATAACATTACCAGTGAGAAAAGTCACAGTGTTTCCTGATGAGAAAAGCACATAGTAACTGAATGGAGAGAATTACAGTGTTGTCCGACAGAAAAGACAAGGATGGAGATCCTAATGACAACTGAAGTCACACTGACTGAACAGTTGGTTATCACCGATGATAAACTAAAGTGATGACCAATAGAATAGAGAGTTTAGAAATGACAAAATTCTTAGCTATCAAGAAGCTAAAGATAGACTTAAGTGATACTTATCATTTTTTGAATCATCCAGATAAAGACAGAGATAAGTAATTGATTTAAAGCTGATTTTTCCCAGTTGTCAAGAAGATCTCTTTGAGATAAAACTGGAGTTTTTCTTTAAATCTAATTGGAGAGAATTATGGATCATGCCAAGAATCAAGAAAGCCAAGAAAAAATCAAATATTTTCTATATAGAGACAAACCAAATTCATTACAAATTGTGTGGGGTGAAGAGAAAATAGGGAAGATGTTAACAAGATTCTGAAGGAGAAGAAACTCTTCATTCAAACCTGATCAATCAAGATAAGGAAAGAGCTAGATTCTAAAGACACCAATGAACAGTGAGACAACATCATAGAGTAGAACAGTGTGGAGAAAAAGTATATAATTTATTATATTGATCAGAGAAATAATGCACTTAGAATAGATCTGAAAATATGCAATTAAGTTGTATGTGTGAACAAATCATTTAATGTTTCAGTTTAACCATTGAAGCATCAATTCTCTTAACCGAGCATGACTTAAAAGTCTTCTACAATTGAGATACATCCCAAGGATTATAAAAAAGTTTGATCATAGAAAGTAGCATTGGATATGCCCGATACCAATTGACAGGCCAAGGGAGTGTTTGATCAAGGATAGTAGCATTAGATGCCAGATACTAGGTGACAAACTATCTTTTAAATACTCCAACAAGGTCACACCTAATAGTGTGTTTGGAACCTTTAACAGGGTTGGCTCCTAATAGAGCTTACTTTAGAAGACTAAAAATTTGGGGTACTAGTCCCAGTGGTTTTTCCCTTATCAGGGTTTCCACTTTAAAAATCTATGTGTTATGTGTTTATGTTTCATTACTTTACTATTTTACATTTTACATATGCAATTGTCGATTGATCGGTATACTTTGCATATTTACTGTGTTTCAGTAAATAGTTGACTGCTTATCGGTAAACATACAAAAGAAGGCTTTACAAAGAAATCCAACAAGTAGTAAATTGATATAAGTATTTCAAGGCATTCATCTTGTAGGACAGAAGATAACTACATGCGTAATTTGTGGTTATAAGTTTTAAGGATTGATTTAAGGATTAAAATTTGAGGCCACTTATTCACCCCCCCCCCTCTTAGTTATTACTAACAATTGGTATCATAGATTATGTGCTTGAGAAGGAAGGTTTCAAGACCTAAGCTAAAGATCACAAGATGAACAGACGATATGTGCCCAAGTTTAACAAAGACAATTTTGCTTCATGGAAGAGAAGAATAAGAGTCCACTTATTAGGTATTGGAAATGATTTTAATCAATAATTAGATACTAAATATGTGTTTCCCAAAGGAGCACCCATAGTTTAACAAATGAGAGAGAAGCATGAGCATAATTGCATGATGATATAACTTGTTTTCTCACTCTCTGATGCTGAATTTGAAAATGTCAAAACCTGCAAGACTGCAAAGAAGATATGGGACAAATTGATGCTTGTACATGGTGGAGACAAGAATGTTTTGAGAGCCAAGGCAAAAATCCTTAGAGGAAAGTTTGATGATCTCAAAATCAAAGAAGGTGAAAAAATCACTCAGTATACCACAA
This sequence comes from Thuja plicata, assembly GCA_018584345.1. Taxonomy (NCBI): domain Eukaryota; kingdom Viridiplantae; phylum Streptophyta; class Pinopsida; order Cupressales; family Cupressaceae; genus Thuja; species Thuja plicata. The sequence continues at coordinate 3,675,809 of MU226278.1, read as the reverse complement.
GAATCAAAGAGGTAGTCAATGCTATCCGAGGAGTTGGAGGTGGACTAGAAGAAGATACAGTGGTAAGTAAAATTCTAAGAACCTTATTGCCTACTTATTTTATTAGAGCATCTATCATTTAAGAAATGAGAGTAATAGAAAATAGCAATGTTACTCTAGATAGTTTTATTGGTAGACTGATTTCATTTGAGATGAATAACTTTGATAATAGTGTCTTACCAAACATAGATCCTGCATTCAAATCTTCTTTGATTATAATTAAATCAAGTCATAAACACACTATGAGAAAAGATAGCGATATTGAAAGTGAAGAAAAATATCTCGATGAAATTGAAGCACTTATGGAAAGAAGAATGTAGGGAAGCAAAGGTAAATACAAAGTTAAATTACCACTTGTTTTTTTTAATTGCAAAGAGATTGGACACTTTGTTGCGAAATGTCTTATGAGAAGAAAAGATGATAGAAGTAATGTAAGATCATTTGAAAAGAAGTCTGACAGGGGTGATTATAGAACCTACCAACAATTAGAAAGAAGAGATACCTAAGACTACAAGGACAAAGGAAACAAGGCAAATTACCTAGAAAAATGCAAAGATGAAGGCACTGACATTGAATCTGATGAAGACATCGAGATGGTGTTTGTAATAGTAAAAGATGATTAAGATGATGATTAAGAAAGGTATGTAGAAACTACACTCATATCTAAATTTAGTAAAAATGATGTATGGATCATAGATAGTGGTTGCACTCACCATATGACCTGTGAAAAACAAAATTTTTAGACTTTTGAATACTATAAAGGTGGTTCAGTAAGAATGGGTAATGACACACCTTTCCCAGTTGAAGGTAGAGGAAGCATAATGTTGAATAACTAGATAAAATGTGAAAATGCTTATTGGGTAAATGGATTGAATTATAATCTATTGAGTTTTTCTCAGTTGAATAATTTAGGTCACAGAGTAGCATTTGAAAATAAGAAGACAAAGATCTTCAATAAATCAGGAAATCTGATTGGTACCAGTGAGTAGACAAAAGGTTACTTATTCTATCTAAATGATATTGACACCACTTGCTTAATGGCTAGAAACAAAGACATATAATTGTGGCACAAAATATTGTGTCATGTGAACTTTTACAACATGATAGAGATAAGAAAAAAGAGTAATGTAAGAGCCTTACCAACGATGACCAAGCCTAACAATACCATGTATAAGAATTGTCAAAAAGGTAAGATGACAAAGTCTAGTTTCAAAAGAAAAACCCATACATCTGATGCCATTCTAGAATTAGTCCATACTGATTTATGTGGACCTATGAGGACAAAGAGTTATTATGGTGATAGATATTTTTTTCTCTTTGTTGATGATTACTCTAGAATGATGACAGTCATGTTTTTAAAAGATAAATCAGAAGCATTTAATATGTTTAAATGGTATAAGGCAATGGTTGAGTAACAAAGTGGTAAAGAATTGAAATTATTAAGATCAGATAGAGGAGGGGAATTTATTTTAGATGAATTCAGTAACTTTTGTAATGAGCATGGAATCAAAAGAAAGGTCTCTGCACCAAGAAGACCACATCAAAATATAATTGCTGAAAGAAGGAACATATCCATAGTTGATTGTGCAAGGACACTAATACTAGAGAAAGACATCACCCAAATCTTCTGGACAAAATCTTTCAGTACTACTGTTTATACATTGAACATAGTACAATTGAAGAAAGACACCAAGAAGACACCTTATGAGCTTTAATATGGATACACACCCAATGTGAGTGATTTCAAAATTTTTGGCAGTCAATGTTGTATCTTAAAAGATGATAGAAATGGAAAACTTGAATCAAAGAGTGATGAAGGAATCTTTCTAGGGTATTCCACAAAGAGTAGGGCTTATAAATGTCTAAATAAGCCCTCTAACAAAATTGTTGAAAGTGAAAATGTAAAGATAGATGAATTTGTAGAGAAGAATGAAAAGGAAAGCACTAAAGAACCAGAGGACTACAAAAGGTTTGTTTACAATGAAGAACCTGACACTCTACCCGACCAAGAATGTAGAGATCCCAAGAAATAGATCATTGCACCTAAGCATCAGGTTGCAAATACTGATGATCAAAATATTTCTGAAGATGATGCACAAAGTGATGGAGAATAGAATGAAGGACAAAATGATGATCAAGCTAATAGACAAAGAGATGAACCTGTGGTTACTAGATATGTCAGAAGGAAGCATCCATAGAACCAAATTATTGGAGATAAGAAGGCTGGTATGAGAACCAGAAGTAAGTCTCTAAATACAAGATGTCTTATTTGTGATTATGAGCCAAAATTTGTCAATGCTACACTTGATAATGATGAATGTATAAGTACTATGAATGAAGAGATTGAGAAAATAGAGAAAATAATGACATGGACACTTGTACCGAGGCTAGATGACAAGAATGTTATCAGTACAAAATTGATATTCAAGAATAAACTAAATGAGAATGGAGAAGTCACCAAAAATAAAGAAAGACTAGTATGCAAGGGGTATGCACAAGAAGACTGGATTGACTATGGAGAGACCTTTGCACCTATTTATAGGCTAGGAGTAAGAGTATTACTTTCTTATGCTTCATGTAAAGGATTCAAGGTATATCAAATGGATGTCAAGTATGCATTCCTAAATGGAATAATTGAAGAAGGGGTATATATTGAACAACCAGAAGGATTTGTTAATCAAGAAAAGAGGGATATGGTATGTAGACTACACAAAGCCCTATATGGATTAAAATAAGCACCTTGAGCCTGGTATGAAAGACTTCATTCCTATCTTATAAGTATTGGATTTGTAAGAACTAGTGAAAACAATAATCTTTATTTGAAGGAAGATATTGATGCTAACATTTTGATTGCTGAGATATTTGTTGATGACATCATATTTAGAGGCAATGATATGCTATGGTAACTATTTTGAGATGTCTATGTTAGGAGAGATCAAGTTCTTTCTTGGTCTATAGATAATTCAACAAGATGAAGGTATTTTCATTACACAATCCAAATACATCAATGAAGTACTGAAAAATATTCAAGATGGAAGAGTCCAAACTAGTTGGAACACCGATGGTAACTGGATGTAAGTTGACAAAGGAAGAGTAGTCATCAAAGGTAAATCAGAATTTGTACAGATCAATGATTCAAAAACTCATATATGTTGTACATATTAGACCATATATTGCACATGCAATAGGAATAGTTGCAATATTTTCTGCTAAACCTAGGCAATCAAATATGACTGTTATGAAAAGAATTCTATGATATCTAAAAAAAACTGAGGAATGTGGCTTATGGTATAGAAGAGAAGGAAAATTTGAACTTAAGGTCTTTACCGACACTGATTGGGATATAAATATTGATGATCAGAAGAGAACAATTATAGGAGCATTATTTATGGGTGACAACATTGTCACATGGATTAGCAAGAAGCAAGGATGCATCTCTGAGTCTACTGCAGAGGCAGAGTATGTTGTTGCTACTGCAAACTGCTCAAATATTTCATGGATCAAACAACTACTGGAAGGTATGTATATGAAAATTCTGGAACAAATAATTATCTATTGTGATAATACAAGTGCAATAAACATTTCCAAGAATATAGTCATGCATGCTAAAAAAAGGCATATTTCCATCAAGTATTATTATTTGAGAGAACAAGTTCAAAAAAAGGAAGTGATACTTGAGTATGTGAAATAAAAGGAATAATTGGATGATATCTTCACCACCCCACTACCCAAGGATGCATTTGAGTACTTGAGAGAGAGAGAGAGACTACAGGTCAAACCCTTATCTACTGGTCAGTGAAATGACTAGAAGGTTGCATCAGCCTACATATTATTAGAATATCATTCATGTCGATGCAAGTAGAGAGATGGACTTCAAAGATAAATCTATACACAACAAGGTATTTATCTACTCTGAGCACCAGATTTATTACCAATGGATTGGGAAATTCAAGGAATATATTATGGATAGAAAGGATTCATTTGACATTACTGTCAAAAGTTCATTTGGCAAAGATGTTTGTTTGGAATTGTTGTCAAAGGGAGAGAAATATCTCATTATCATATAGATAAAGAGAGAGATTATATCCATTATCACATTAAGGAGAGATCATATCCATGAAAGTATCTAGAGGGAGAGATGTAACAAGAATGGGAGAGGACACACAAAGGGGAAGTATTGCTGACAAGAGACATCACAAGAAAGGAGAACAGTCAAAGTGAGAGAGTTTGACATAGAAGAAAAACACATCAATTTAGAGAAAGAAATATTCTTCATCTATCTAGTGAAGGGATTGAAGACAGATAGAAAGATGAAAGAATCAAATCAAAGATATTTGAGCATACTGAAAGCTAGACATTTGTAATAGTTACATTAGGAAAGCTTGATGAAACTATATATTTCATATTATATTAGTAATAGTATACCATGATAATGTAGTATGTTGCCATCAATGCCAAAGGGAGAGATTGATGACATGTAACTGATGGAATGTTTGAGAATTTTCAGTTGATGATCATGCAAGGCATTAAATCAATTAATGTATTGTATTTTCATTGATGTCAACTTGATATAATCTGTATGGTCATCAAAATACTGCCAAAGATTTCAAAGAACCAATGAATCAAAGGCTATGCTATCAGTAATGCATATAAGTCAAGTATTCACTAAATGACTATATACACCGACGAAGTGCACAGCGAAGGTTAGAGTAAAAGAGCACAGTCACAGTGTTACCCAATGACAAAATGCACATCATTACCGATGAGCAAAGTCATAGTGTTTCCCGATGAGAAAATCATAGAGTAACCCGATGGACAGAATAACAGTTTTTCCCGATGAAAAAGACAAGGACAAAGATCCCGATGACAATTGAAATCACACAGACAGAATAGTCAGTTATCACTGATGACTAACTGAAGTGTTGACCGACAGAACAAAGAGTTCAAAAATGATAAAATGCTTAGCTATCAAGAAGCTAAAGATAGACATAACTGATAATTATCATTTTTTTTAATCATCGAGATAAAGCTAGAGATAAGTAATTGATTTAAATCTGATTTTTCTAGTTGGCAAGAAGATCTCTTTGAGATAAAACTAGAGTTTTTCTTTAAATCTAATTGGCGAGAATTATGGATCATGAAAAGAATCAAGAAATCCAAGAAAAGATCAAATCATGTCTATATAGAGACAAACCCAATTCATTACAAATTGTATGGGTGAAGAGAAAAGAGGGAATATGCTAGTGAGATTTTGAAGGAGAAGAAAGTATTCATTCATACCTGATACATCAACATGAAAAAGAGATAGATTCTACAGACACCGATGAACAGTGAGACAACATCATAGACAAAAATAGTGTGGAGAAAAGGTATACAATTAATTGTATTGATCAAAGAGATAATGCACTTATAATATATCTAAAAATATGCAATTAATTTTTATGCATCAATAGATCATTTAATGTTTTAGTTTAACCATTGAAGCATCAAGTCACTTAACCGATCAGGACTTAAAATTCTTCTACAATTGAGATACATCCCAAGGAGTATCAGAATGTTTGATCATAGAAAGTAGCATTGGATATGCCCAATACCTATTGACATGCCAAGTGAGTGTTTGATCAAGGATGGTAGCATTAGATGCCAAATAGTAGGTGATAAACTATCTTTAAAATCCTTTAAAAAGGTCACACTAAATAGTGTGTTTATAACCTTTAACAGGGTTGGGTCCTAACAGAGCTCACTTCAGAAGAGTGAAAATTTGGGGTATCGATCCCAGTGGTTTTTCCCTAAACAAGGTTTCCATGTTAAAAATCCATGTGTGATGTGTTTATGTTTCATTACTTTACTGTTTTACATTTCACATATGCAATTCTAGATTGATTGGTATACTTTGCATATTTACTATGTTTAGGTAAATAGTTGATTTCTTATCGCTAAACATACAAAAGAAAGTTTTACAAAGCAATCCGACAAGTAGTAAATTGATATAATTATTTCAAGGCATTCATTTTGTAGGACAGAAGATAACTAGAGGCATAATTTGTGGTTATAAGTTTTAAGGATTAATTTAAGGATTAAAATTTGAGGCCACTAATTCATCCCACCTCTCAGTTATTACTAACACATCGGGACTTATGTTCCCAATATTTATCTTGAAATATATCCTTGGATACCTTTTCCATTTATAGTTATCTATTTCTTTGTTTCTTGTCTTATGTTTCAGTTACGATGGGAATTATTAAATTATCTCTTTTTTTTTAACTTTTCTTTCCTTATCTCAGCCTTAGAGAATTTTTCTTATGCTTATATTAAATTTAATGTCTAGGAAGGATGTCTCCTCATGACAAGTTTGAGGTATAGGTAGGGAAGAGGTCATCTTCATAGTCCAAGAGGGATGGATACTTTTTTATGCACCTATTTGGTAGTAGCAATAAGGCTAGATGTGATATAATCCATATTGGAGGGTTTTCTTCCACATTGTGGTGATTGGAGAAGTTGTAGCTCCTTTTGGAAATTTCCACTATTTCTTGGGGGATATTTCTTGAGAGATGTTGATCTCACTTTTATTAGATCATTAGAGGTAGATGCATGAAGATGAGTTCCATGAATTATTTAAGATGACTATGTTAGTTGAGGAGTATGAGCACAACTTCTTTCACCTTAAATAGTATGTTTATTTTAGAAATGATGAAGCCAAGTTGGTACTACATTTTATTAGGGTTCCTAATTTATTAAATAGTGGATTTTGGGTCTTTGAACCAAAGACTATGAAGGTTTTAGTAGAGAAGGGTATTTTGGATGAGCAGAAATAGCCATGGAGCTATTAGACCATAAGAAAAACACTCACAACTTGGAGAGGGGGGTGAATCAGTTGTGCAACAATAACAATAAGCTTTCACCAAACTATAAACTTTAATCTCAAATCGGAATGATAAACATGAAACAAAGTTCTCAACACAATAAGAAACACATAACACAAAGTTGTATGATGTAGAAACCCTGTTAGGGGAAAAAAATGTGGTGGGGATGGAACCCACAAGATAAATGAACTAAGTAATATGTATTGTACCCTATTAGGAGTATTACCAAGGGGAATTCAATTGGATTCAAGAAAACTTCCTAGAGCTCATTTCTCAAGCACAATAACAATGGGGCTCACAGCCTTACAACATCACATGATCATAGATCAAAGATAACTTACAGTCTAAAAAAATGAACTAATTTTGATGATCTTTTATGCTAAAATAGCTCCTATGAAGCACATATATCTCTGAATTATTTCATAATCTACTCATACCTCTTCATACATCATCATATACACCATTTATCTCATATATATACACATTTTTACACTCTTGCAACTTCAAATGATTACATCTGCAAATTAAATCCATCAACTTAACTCAACTAGGTTGAGCAAGGACCTAATCTCCAAAAATAAATAAATTACAATTCATTCCACAATGTGTTCCATTGAATGTTAGCCATGAAATAGCAATGATCATTACCCATAACCTTGAACATGCTCTAGATCTAAAAATCATGCTCTAAACCTTTGTAACACATTACATCTTCAGTATGGATAACACCAAATGAAGAACAACAACACGTTACATGAGAATCATTCAACTTGATCACTTCAACCAATGCGAACAAAAAAAAAATCAGAACATGATCAAGAAACATCAACAAGAAATGTGAATTACCTCAACAATTGTAGCATCAACACAAACTCAAGATCTAAATCCATCTCTATAGACACTTTTCATCAACAACATTATCAGCAATCTTTGTTAGTCAAGAAAAATATCTTTAGAGTATCCAAATCATGAACCAATTGAGTTGAGGACACATATGCACATCCCAAATTCACTACCAGGTTAGAAAGCAACAACTATTCAACACTGATCCATAATGATCTAAAAAGTTAAATTTTGTCACTTCCTGAATAACCAAAAATCCAGTATATGATAAATCAATAATAGCTCTAATAAATCATCATTTTAACTTCTATGAACTGACATCCATTAGCTAAAGACATTTGAAAACACAACTATAAGATCACAAGTACAGATGTTTTGTGTAGTACCCATACCAAGAAATTTAAACTCATTAAACATACTAGGAACACTGTCTTCAACAGTACAAGCATGTTGACATCAATGATAAATCATTAATGCAAGAATATATATGCATAAGCTCAATAAAGTAACAACAATATCCCCCTTTGGCATTGAAGGAAATGTATGATGTGAAAAAATCAATTAATATAGGAAGAAATAGTATCAACAACAATATCAGCAATATCCACAATATCACATCTCAAAACTCATATTGAATATATCTCCTGAAGTCTCTCCAAATATCACCTATTTTTTTACATGTATATCTCTCCCTATTTGACATATATGGTAAAGGAACATGTATGCACTAAGTCATAGAGGTAAAAATATTAACAACACATCTCATGAAATATTTACCAAACACTACTCCCCCTAAAGAGTAGCCACCAAAACATTAGTTTAGAAGAATGAAATATTTGTAAGAACATTGGATTGATTCATCTCAACACATCTCTAGCTATGATAATGAAGGGAAATTACCCCAATAATACATCATAGATACTCAATAGTATCCTTTGGTAAGGGCTTAATGAATATATTTGGAATATGCCCTTTAGTAGCTACATATTCCAATTTAACTTTTTTCTCCTAACTTTGTCTCTCAAGAAATGTTATTTGATATAAATATACTTTTTATTTCAATGAAAACCAGGGCTCTTTTAAATATAGATAGTACTTTAACTGTCAAACTGTATAGAAATAGGATCATCAATAATCACTCTGATATCTTTCAATATTTTCCTTATCCATATTAATTGTGTATAATTTGTACCAACAACAACATACTCAGATTTAGGAGTATATTGTGATTTACAATTTTGTTTCTTACTTTCCCATGGAACTAATCTCTTACCCAAGAAGAGTGCACCTCTAGTTGTGCTTTTTCTGTCATCTATATTACCTACCTTATTAGCATCATTATATGCACTCAATGTGAAATCATCATCTCTTCCATACCATAAAATATAATCAATTATTTAAATATCATCTTAACAAAAACAATGTGTGAATCCTTCAGTTTTTCTTCAAATCTAGCAATAATGCAAAGAACATTTGTAATGTATAGTCTAGTATGTGTCAAGTATAATAGTGGATCATTCATTAATATGTATCTAGTATGATTTGCATTAGGTGTATCATAAATATTTGATAACTTACAACTAGTAATCATAGGAGTACCATTAGGTTTTGAATTATCCCTACCAAATTTCTTTGACAATTATTTAACATACTTAGACTTACAAATGAAAATACCTTTATATGTTTTTGTAATTGTCAATCCAAGAAATAATTTTAGCTAACCTATCATAGGACACTAAAATTCAATTTTCAGCTCATCATAAAGTTCCTTACTTAGCTTCTCATTTCCACCAAAAATTATGTCATCCAAAAAGACATCAACAATCAAAATATTATGATCAAGAATTTTGAAGTAAAAATTATCGTTAGCAGTACCTTTATTGAAACTAATCTTTAATAAATACTTATGTAACTTCTCATACTAGACTTTAGGGGATTTATTTAGACCATATATATCTTTCTTCAATCCGGAAACCATGTCCTCTTTATTTTTTAAGGAAAAAATACCTGGTTTCTCAATGCATACTTCTTCTCCTATCTCTCCATTCAACAATGCACACTTAACATGCATCTGATATACTTTGAAATTTTTGTAAGTAGCATATGGAAGAAACAATATAATGTCTTCAATTATAGAAAAATTAGAAAGATTATCCTCAAAATATATACCTTCCATTTGCGGATATCCATTAAAAACAAGTATGGCTTTGTTCCGAACCACATCACTATCCTCATTCAATTTGTTTCTTAATACTCATTTAGTACCAATCACATTCTTGTTCATATGTCTAGGAACAAGAATCCATATCTTATTATTTTCAAAAAATTTCAATTATTCTTTCATAGCTCTGAACCAATTTTCATCTTTACATGCTTGATCAACATCCTTGGGCTCAATCTTAGAAATAAAAAAAATTACATTTCTAGAAATTTGTTGTCTAGTTTGAACACCTTTCTTTCTATCACCAATAATCTGATCATCTAATTGATTTAGCTTTAAATACCTCTAATTATTTATATTTGCATTTATATATTATGCTTGTGTTTCCAATTCTCCCTCATCTTCAAATTCTTCAATATGTTCTACCAAGCCACTCTTATTATAATTATGATTTTTTGCTTGCACAATCTGACTTTATTCTTCTTCATCTAATTCATAGCTGCAAGATTTAGCTTTAAATACCTCTAATTCTTTATATTTGCATTTATATATTATGCTTGTGTTTCCAACTCTGCCTCGTCTTCAAATTCTTCAATATGTTCTACCAAGCCACTCTTATTATAATTATGATTTTTTGCTTGCACAATCTGACTTTATTCTTCTTCATCTAATTCATAGCTGCAAGATTTAACTAGTTTATGAAAAATCTCATCCACTTTCATATTAGCATTCCCAATTATCTTTCTCAATCTGTGATTGTAGCATTGTAATGTTTTTCTCTTTGTATAATAACCAAGAAATACTTCTTCATCACTCCTAGGATAAAAATTTCCTAAATATTCATCTCTCTTAATGTAACATTTTCTTCCAAAGCTTTTGAAATATTCTACAGTAGGAATATGACCATACAAAAGATCATTCGGACTCTTACCAGTTTCATGCTTGATTTGAACTTGGTTAAGTGTATAAATTGTAATTCTAACAACTTCTCTCTAATAGATCATCATAGTCCTTACATTATAAAGAATTGTTTCATTTCTTCTCTCTATAATTGCTTTATTTTATGGGGTTTGTTGAGAAGAAATATGTATATGTATTCTATGCTATTCAAAATATGCATCAAACTCACTAGATGTAAAATCTCCACCTCTATCATATCTCAAAAATTTCATCTTCATACCTACCTCCATTTGAACAACAACTCTAAAGATCTTGAATTTATCAAATGACTCAGATGTTTCTTTCAAAAATTTAACCCACATTATCCGTGAATAATCATCATTGAATATAATAAAGTATGTGTATCCATAGTAACTTATTTTTTTAGTACAAACACATAAATCAATATGTACCAAGTCTAACAATCCACTCTAATAATAGGTCTTAATTTTGTAGGTAGATTTATTTAGCTTACCCAATTCCCATTCCTTACACATTTCATTACTAGGCTTCAACAATCTAGATAAATCTCTTAAATCATTTTTAGTTCCTATTGTCACAATGTTATCAAATTTACATGACAAAATATCTTTTGTCACAACCAACTATCATCAATGTTTCCTATCAAACATTTATCCTCTGAAGTTTTCCAATGAAACACATTATCTCTAGTCTTTGCACCTGATGCAATCTCATTTCTAGTGCTTCCAATGATTTTACACATTCCATTCATGAATTCCAAGTGATATCCCTTATCGACTAATTATCCAACACTCAAAATATTATGTCTTAAACCTTCAACATACAAAACAACGTCAATATTATTCTTACCATCAATTGTATCTTAACCACGTCCCTTGATCAAACATTGAGCATAATTACCAAATATAATAACACCACCATCATATTCTTCAAGCTTCAAAAAATTTCTTTTCTCTTTGGTCATGTGATGTGAACATCTTTTGTAAATAACCGAGTCATTTCTCTTATCCACATGAGAAATCATGGCTTTCTCTTCATTAAGATTCTAATACTTGATAGAAATAAATACAATCTCATCTTCCCTCCTTTAAGATTCATCATCTATTGTTCTTTCATGATCATCATAGTAATACTTGTTCTAATATTTATGTCTGAACTTCATATGCTTGTACTTAGGGTCCTTGTTAGGAAATATAGAAGCAATGTGACCAATCTTATTACATGAAAAAAAAATCAAATGAATATTTCATTCATACTTACTATATCCCTTAGGTAGCTTCTTTTCAAATAGGTCTTTAAGTTATTCAAGCTCTCTCTCTTCTTTCTCAATGTGTTCCCATTCAATAGCATTTTTACCAAGCTTAGATGGACTTCCACTAGGTTCATATCTTTGCTTATCTTTACAAATAGTAGCTTTAAATACATATTCATCTTTAAGAGATATATCTCCAAATTAACTCATTTCAAAAGTAGATAACTTAAAAACCAATGTATATCTAGTCACCATAGACATCGTTCCAATTTCTTTAATAGAAACAACTTTATGATTGTAAGGAGGCAAGGATCTCACAATTTTTGAAACAATATCCTCTTTATCCAATGTTCCACTAGCACATGTGACTCCAAAAACAATGTTAGGGAGCTTATTAACATAAATAATAATGTTCTTCTCATTTCTCATCCTTAATGTTTCATATACTTCTCCCAAGATTTTTAGCTTACCTTTCTTCATAACTTCTCCTTTATATAATGTTTCTAACTCTTCACATAATTCATGTGGAGTCTCCAATCCTAGAACATTTATATATTTAAAATTTATAAGGAAAATTGTAATGCTTCATATGCTCTGATATTATTCTCACATTCTTTCTTCTCATCAGCAATCGTAGTAGCAAGATCAGCATGAGGCTTGTAATTTTTCTTTTTAACCACTCAATCTTCTTCACTAAGACATCTCAAGTGTGTAATCATCTCATCCTTCCATATAGTATATTTTTTTTCCTTGAAATATCAGACTATCCTTCTTAAAGGTTGACATCCTAGATCTCCTCAAGAATTATATCTTCTGAAAGAGGACATGAGCTCTAATACCAATTGTTATACCTTAAGAAGCACACACACACCTGAAAGAGGGGGGGGGGGTGTGTGAATCAATTGCGCCACAATAACAATAAAATTTAAAAAAAAATTACTCTTTAATCTCATATATGAATGATAACCATGAAAGAAAGTTATCAATAAAATAAGAAACATATAACATAAAATTTTGACGTGGAAACCCTATTAGCAGAAAAACCATAGAATGGCGATGGAACTCACAAGATGAATGGATTCAGTAATAAGTATTATACCCTATTAAGAGTACTACAAAGGAGACTGGACCTCCATTCAGGAAGGTAGCCTAGAGATCACTACTAAAACACATTTACAACAAGGCTCACTATCTTACAACATCAACTGATCATAGATGAAAGATGTCTTAAAGTCAAATCAGACAAACTGAATGATAGCATCTGTTATGCCTAAACGATTCCAGTGAAACACATAGATCTTTAAGATATTCTGGATTCCACTCATACCTCTTCATACAACAACATATACATAATTTATCTCATTTATACAAATATTCTCACACTCTCACAACTTCAAATGATTATATCCATAAATACATTCAATCAACTCATCTCAACTAGGTTGGATAGGGACCTAATTGACAACAATAAATAAATAAAAATTCATTTTATAATGTGATCAATTAAATGTAAGCCAAGACATTACAATGATCCATACCAATAACATTGAACACGCTCTGATCCACAAATAATGCTCTAAAGCTTCACATCATGTTACATCATCAGGTTGGCTAAGACCAAACGAAAAATGACAACATGTTACATGAGAATCATCCAATGCAGTTACTTCAACCAATGCATAATAGAAACATGACCAAGAAATATTAGAAAGCAATGTGGAGTAATTTAAAAACCTTATCTTCAAAACAAATCAAGATCTAAATCCATTCATGCACTATTCATTAATCACACTATCTACAATCTTTGTTACTCAAGAAAAATAGCTTGCCAACATTCAAATCATGAATCACTTGAGCTGAGAACACATATGCACATCCAAAAATTAATATGAGGTTAGAAACATACAACTCTTCAACAAAGATCCATATCGGTCCCAAAAATATAACTTTGTTACTTCCTGAATAAAAAAAAAATAAGTATTTGATAAATCATCATTCTAACTTCTCTGAACTAAAATGACTCATCAAAAGAAATTTGAGAACACAATTGTACAATCACAACTATCGATCTTTTGTGTTGTAATCGTACCAATAAATTCAACCTCACTAAAAATACTACGAACACTAGGTTCAATAGTAGAAGTATGTTGACATCAATGACAAAACATTAATGCCAACATATATATGCATAATCTGAACAACATCCCAACAAGAAATTTTTTGTCAAGTATGTGTTTATATTGGTATTGCCTCATTTTTATGATCAATTGTTTATTATAATCAATGTCAGCAATTGGGAAGCTCTAAGAATCATCCTACATCTTCCAATGGTGTCCATAATTAGTAGAAAAATAAATTTATAAATGGCCATGGTGGTGGTTATCATTCATGAATCTATCATAATGTGTATCAGAGAAATGATAATTATAGTAACCAAGCTTCTTAGAGTTCATAAAAAAATTCTCATAGAAATAATTTATGTCATTCTATTGCACCTTGACTAGAAATATTATTTCCTATAGGAGGATCTTGTTTCTCTTGTGTTCAACATGTGCACACTACAACTTATTGTCCCTAGTGATCAACACAAGCTTCTACCTAGACACAGACTACTTTTGAACCTACATTTAGGAATATAGGTAGATCCCACAAGCTTTTTATGGTATTGGATCACTGATAGGAAGAGTATAATGACATTTTGATTGATACTTTAGGTATGTTGGGTTGTATTCCTATTTCTATCTTCTTTGACATTGGTGATACTTGATGACATGTAACTGATTAAATGTTTGATAATGTTAAGTTGAAGATAATGCAAGACATTAAATTAGTTAATGGTTTGTATTGTCATTGATGTCAACTTGATATAATCTGTATGATCATGTATATATGGCCAAAGACTTCAGAGAATCAATGGAACAAAGATTATGCCTTTAGCAATGCATAAAAGTCAAGTATTCACTAAGTGATAGATAACACTGACGGAGTCCACACCATCATGAAAAGGCAAAGAACCAAAGTCACAGTGATACCCAATGAATAGAAGATAGTATTGCCCGATGAAGAAAAATCATAGGATTCCCGACGAGCTGAGAAAAGAGTTGCCCGATGAGTAAAATCCAATGATGCTCGATGGATGGAGATCCCGAAGCTAACTGGAGTCACACCAATGGAACTAGCAGTTGTCACTGATGACTAACTGCAAAGTTGACTGATAGAATAGAGAGTTCAGAAAATGACAAAATATCTAGCTGGAAAGAGCTAAAGATAGACTTAATTGGTTGTTTTCATTGTTTTATTCGACCATAGTTAAGTGATTTATTTAAAGAAGATTTGTACATTTGACAAAAACATAACTACAAGATAAATCAGGAGTTATTCTTTAAATTAGATTGGCTGGATTGTTTTTCATGCCAAGAATCAAGAATCAAGAATCAAGAAACATTGAATATCGTGTCTATATAAGAGACAAGCTTAATTCATTTCTGAATCATCACGAAGAGGGGGAGTGAATAGAAAGAGGATGCTGAAGAGAAACTGATGAAGGATAACTTCATATAGTCCTGATCAATGAAGTTGAAGGAGAGCTAAAAAATTCTACATACATTGACGAACAGTGAAGCACAACATCACAGAGCAGAAAGTGTGGAGCACAAAGAATTAAATTGATACACTGATCAGAGAGTTAATGTACTTAAATATATCTAAAAATCTGTAATTCAAGGTGCATTAGAAATAGGTCATTGTATTTCAGTTTAACCATTGAAGCATCAAGTCTCTTAATAGAGCAGGACTTAACAGTCTTCTATATATTGAGGTACATCCCAAGGAGTGCCAAAAAGGTTGATTCATGAAATTAGCACTATATTTTCCTAAAGCTGATTAACAGTCTAAGAAGGAGGCTGATTCAAGGATGGTAGCAAACTGAGATGCCCAATACGAAGCGACAACCTCTATGTATAAAATCCTCTAACAAGGTCACACCTAACAGTGTGTTTGTAACCTTTAATAGGGTTGGCTCCTAATAGGGCTCACTTCAGAAGAGTGAAAAATTTGGGGTACCGGTCCCAGTGTTTTTTCCCTTAGCAGGGTTTCCATGTTAAAATCCTTGTGTTATGTGTGTATGGTTTATTCTTTACTGTTTTACATTTCACATATGCATTTATGGATTTATCGGTATACTCTACATATTTACTGAGTGTCGATAAATAAGTTTTACTACTTATCGGTAATCAAGGAGAATAAGGTCAGAAAAGGAAAACCGACAGATAGTTAATCATTATAAGTATTTCATGGCATGCATCTTGTAAGGGACATAATAATCTTAGGTTTATTTGATAGGTGGCTAGAATGAAGAAAAAAAATTTAAGCCACTGATTCACCCCAACCCCCCCTCTCAATTATTACTAACAATTAGTATCAGAGCTTGTGTTCTTAGAAGGAAGGTTTCAAGACCTAAGTTAGGATCACAAGATGAACAGACGAGATGTGCCCAAGTTGAACAAAGAAAACTTTGCTTCATGGAAGAACAAGATAAGACTCCACTTATCAGGTATTTGTGATGATGTTACTCAATAATTAGATAGTGAATATGTGTTTCCTACAGGAGCTTTGATAGTAGATCAATTAAGAGAGAAGCATGAGCATAACTACATGGTTATAGAGCTTTATTCCTCACTCTCCAATGCTAAATTTGAAGATATCAAGGATTTCAAAACTGCAAAGAAAATGTGGGAAAAACTGAAGCTTGTACATGGAGGTGATACAAATGTTCTGAGAGCCAAGGAAGAAAGCCTTAAAGGAAAATTTGATGATCTCATAATGAAAAAAGGAGAAAAAATCACACAGTGCAACACAAGAAGAAAAGAATTAGTCAATGCTATATGAGGTGTTGGAAGTACACTTGAAAAGGAGAGAGTGGTAAGTAAAATCTTAAGAACCTTCCTGTATATGCTATTACAGTTTCTGCTATTCAAGAAATGAGAACAGTAGAAAACAACATAGTTACTCTTGATAGTTAAATTGGTAGACTAATTTCAATTGAGATGAATAACTTTGATAATAGTGTCCTACCAAACTTAGAGTCTGCATTTAAGTCTTCTATGAGAATAAGAAAATCAAGTCAAAGACACACATCTAGAATAGATAGTGAAAGTAAAAGTGAAGAAGAAGATCTAGATGAAATAGAAGAACTCATGGCAAGGAGAATACAGAGAGGCAAAGGTAAATACAAAGGCAAGTTACCACTTGTATGCTTTAATTATAGAGAGATTAGACACTTTGCTGCAAGATGTCCTAACAGAAGAAAATATGACAAAGGTAATGAAAAATCTTTTGAGAAGAAATCTGACAGAGGTGATAACAAGGATTATAGAAGTTACCAAAAATCATAAAGAAGATGGTGTAGGAGCACCCTTCTAAGCGCTTCCACCATCCCATTTTGGTTGTGACAAGCACTTCTTCAATGAAGTTTGTAAGTACAATAAGAGCTTTCGCTCACTAGTGTGTGAAGGCCTAAATAGAGGTATTGGTTTTGTTGTGTAACTTCTTACTTGGCTATACAGTGACTCAGGGCAGATTAGCCTCCTAAGGTCATTTCTTTTCTAAGTGTTGTCTTGTGTGTGTGTATTTGGGTACCTGATGAAAAAGACACAAACACTCAATAAGTCATTGCATTAGCTTGAAAGGTTAGGTAAGACATGTAAAACCCACTAATATCGACCTATTGCCTACTAACTAGGAGGAGTGTAATTAGTAACATATCAGCCCTCAAAATATGCTACAAATCAGTGACGAATACAACCTAGCATGAAGGATTTTTAGAGTAAAACAACCTAAAAAGATGAAAACCAAGCATTCTAGCTCTAAGCATGTGAATATTTAACAATGAAAAAGCGTGGAATAAGAACTGCAATATGATTCTAAGAGTAATCCAACAGCATAACAATGTATTTTTGATCTAATGTGAAGGCTGCTTTACTCTCAAAAATGGCTTCTATTTATAGAAGAATGAGAGAGAGAGGGGGGACAAGGTGAATTAATGAGTGAAGGGGCTCATTAATGAAGGTGTAAGAGCCTTTAATGCCCAAGGGATTAATAAGGCATGGGAGAGACATAGGCTTAAGGCATCTTCATTAATAAGGCATTAATGAAAGCCTTAAAGAAGCAAGGTAGAGTGTAAGAGGATGGCTTAAGAAAGTGGACCTTAAGGAAGTCAAGCTTGAGAAAGTGGACTTTCTCAAGTGGGTTGAGTTGCTAAGCATTCCCTAATGGAATGTGACAACATTAGGAGGTGGGTTAGGGTAGAATTTAGGATTAAGATTAGATTAGCAAGGGTGAATGGGTTGAGAAGGGTTAGAACCCAGGCTAGAAGTGGTTGAGATAGGTTAGGTTGGGGTTTAGGGGAATATTAATAAATGAAATAAACTTATTTAATTCATTTAGAAATATAAGAATTAATTATTTAAACAATGAAATTGATTTTTAATATTTAGGGGACTATAGCCATTTTAATTAAATTAAATAGGCTAGGGGAATGGGTTATTTTGTAAGTGGGTAATTGATTTAAGGATTTATTTAATTCCTTTATAATTAAATACTATAGCCATGTTTGATTTTGCTTTGATTTGATTGGTTTGAATTGATTTAAATCATATGGCTATAATAGTTAATATAAATCAATGATAAAAATCACCTAGGATATTAAATTGATTTGAAGAATTATGCGAAGCAGTAACAGGGTCGTTTGGACATAATCAAGGGTATGATCACACTTAGGGAAAATATGGTCCATAGTTGGAATAGACCAAATTCAGGTGGTTACATTCGGCCCTCTTTGAATTGATGTGTGAGTAGTGCATTGATTCAAAGAAAGTTTTTGATTTTGACTTCAAAAAGATTGAGAATCCTGTTCTTGGTTGTCGAACGAAATGTTGATGAGATCAGTCTTGCACTTGATTGAACAAAACTGATAGAATTGATTTTGAACTTGGTTGTCATCCAAAGATCACTAAAAGATTTTAAAAATACTAATTCTGAACTTGGTTGTTGTCCAAAAATTGATAATACTAATTCTGAACTTGGTTGTCGTCCAAAAGCCAGTATGAAGCTGCTAGGAGCTTAATAAAAATATTTTTAAAATAAGGAAACATAAGATATCCAGCTCATGAAAACCAAAGCTTTCTATCCAACAGTTTCGACTTAGTCAAGTAAATTATTATGCCCCTAGTTTGTTTGATAACGAAGTCATTTTGATGTTGTTTTGAGCAAAAACTTATTTGATGATAGTGTGATCATGCCCCCTTAAGAATGAAATCAAAGGAAAAGAATAAAATCCCTCAGTGAGAAAGAACAAAGCATTTCCAAGAAGTAGTACGACAAGAAAGAGTGGATTAGAAGAAGGTGTGTTTAAAAATAAACACGCAATTACATGAAAATATGAGTGATAAGGCTGATAAAATGATGTTTAGACCAAGATGTATGATAAAATGTGCAGTATGGACCAATGTGGGGAACAAATGAAGCAAAGTTGTAAGTTGCAGAATTGTCGCAAAAATGACATTGTGCTGCTAAAAACATCGTAGATGCCTTCGATTTTGTTCCTGATTGAGTAAAAAGAGAATAGAAATGAATCTAGAGTTGTCTGAGAGGAGTTTCAGAAACCCTAAATGTCTCAAAAGACCCATATAAGCCTCCAAAATTACCATTTCACTATTCATTTTCACATTCCTCCATAGAAATTCCGAGAGCTCTGCAGCAAAGATGGTAGTCCCCATGAGGAAGCACCAATTCGAGATGAGCCACCGACACCAATGACCAACAGACTACCCACCGCCCGTAAGTTCTCGATAAACTACCCTATGAATTTTGCATTTTTGAATTTCATGCATTTTTGTGTTTTTTAGAGCTAGTTAAAGTTAGGATCGCATCCAGGATTCCGGATCGCATTCTGTCAATCCCGACTCGCATCTGGTTTTTCCCAGATCGTATCCAATTTTTTCTAGATTCTGTGTCATATCCAAGTTTTCTTGGATCACATCTAGTATGAATTCTTTTGTCTTGTTTTTACTTAAAATCCATCAGGAGATCGCATCCCATTTGCTTGGGATCGTACCCCACATTTAGGATTGATCCTGTATACGCAATTGCATCCTATATTTCCAGAATCGCATCTGGTAGAAGACTTAGATTTTTAATTTGCTTTGATTTGTTTGTATCCTGTGAACTTGGAATGACTTAACAGAGTAGGATTCTGCCCCTTGTTGTAGATAGTTTCTAATGTTGTACTATTGTGTCCAAAGTCAGGCCCAGTTTGAGGTAGTCGCCTTTCACGACACTTATCCTGCGCGGGTTCTTGCATTGTCTAGTTGACTGTCAGATGATGAGCAGACCACTGTGATCCGATGTGGATTGTGTTCACTAATAGGTTTACCGAAGATCAGGGTAAATTGTGGGTTGTTGACTGCTCTTGCCGAGAGGTGGCATTCTTAGCACAAAACCTTCCACCTTCCCACTGGAGATATTACTGTGACTCCAGAGGATGTATGGAGGATACTCCACATAACCATGGTTGGACATGAGCTATTCTTTGAGTCTAGAGTTGGCGTGGTGATCAGTACAATGCTTACATTCTTCTAGGATGACACCATAGACAAGAGATACTTGTCATGGGATTATATGGTCGATCACTATGATCATTTAGCTATGTACTTAGTAGGCTTGGTAGGTGGCATCCTCATGCCGGATAGAGGTCAGCATGGATTCTTGGTGGGCTGGGTGAGCATGGTGGAGTAGATGATCGTCCACCACTGATGTTTTTCCTGGGGGAGCTGTATACTAACCCATATATACAAAGAGCTCCACAAGATCGTATATCACCACACCCGCAATATGTATGTGGGCATACTTATTCTACAGATTTGAGTCTGGGAGCACATCCCTATGAAACAACTGATTGTTGATTAGTAGAGGGTACCTAAGCAGCCCTGTGTGTATATGTATGCAGGCCTCCTATAGCAGCCCCATCTGGGCAAGGTCGAGCACTGGCGCCACCTTTTTGATGATATGACAGAGGTCATCTAGCGACCTTATTTAGAATGTGAGGTATGGACTTATGATGCTTGTTAGGTTCCCTTATTATGTCAGAGCTAATATCTAATAGGCCAGACCAGATACATTATAGAGTGCTTCTTGATTACCTGAGTTTTGAGACAGTATGGGTGGCAACAGGGCCATACAGAGGATGTGGCAGTCTACTCGCGTACCCAAGATGAGACACCTGATTGGGGTGCATAGTTGAATTATGATACTGCATCTTAGGAGATCCAAGATATGGTGGTAGTAGACTGGGACCTTCATCCAAATGTCAAGGATGCAGGGCTTTTTCAGATGGATATGCTGCCGAGATGCTCCAGTATCCTTTTCCATGATTTACTATGCCTGAGGAGATCATTCCTCATATAGAGGAGCCACTTGATTATGAACCCAATGACTGACCTGTTAGGGGTAGAGGAAGTAGAGACAGAGCTCCTAGGAGACATGGGGGCTACAATGGTGGTAGAGATGGTGGCAGAGATGACAGGCACCCCCCTCTGGATGATATGCATGATGGTGATGAAAGGAGTGGTGGTGGAGATGCAGTTGATATAGGTGGTGCCAACAGTAGTGGGCAGGGCAGATGAAAGTGGTTCAAATTTGTGGCCCCATAGAGAGATACTGGCCCATTACTTACTATAGAGTAGCAGAGATAGTGGTGATAAAGAGCTTAGGAGCAGGATCCCGCTAGAGATGGGGACCCTTTATCTAGATGTGAGTAGGAGAGGGAGTAGCTCTGATCCCAGATCATAGTATTGGAGGCTAGGGTTACTACCGCTGATGCTCTTTTAGTGGATAGGGATAGACAACTTGAGTGTCTGAGAGTTGGGAGGGATGAATAGGTGGAGATGCTCAGAGTGGAGAGAGATGCCCAGGCCCGGACAATAGTCCATCAGGGACAGAGGGAAACATATTATTTTTCCTTGTATCACACTGCAGTGTAGGAGGGTCAGAGAGCACCTTCCTTTTCTTGTGTAGCTCAGCAGTCTGAGGGGGTCATGCCGCCTCCAGCAGCTCCTTTCATGCCACCTCTTCCTCCTCCTCCTGACCAGGGAGAGGGGGCGGGCTAGAGTTGATTTTTGCACTATTTTGTATGACATGTACATTGTTTGAGAGTATATATGTATATCTGGATCCTACTGAGATCCCCCTTTTTTATATATCTAGATCCTTCTGAGATCCTCTTTTGTAGATGCTATTCATACCTGTATATCTGATTCATTTTGATGCACTGATACACTGAGACTCTTCATGTTCACGGATATATTGATGTTCTTTATATTTGATAATACACTGACATTCATTTATGCTCACTGATATACTAATACTCTTCATGTTTTCTAATACTCCTTATGCTTATCATGTTTATGATGATATATATCTGATGTAGTTTCTTGATTCTAACATGTTTCATGTGGTAAATGTATCTTTTGCACATGTGATGATATCTTGTTCTCTTGATGAGTTAGTTAATAGATGATAACATCATTTTATAATGTGGATGTGATGAGTATATTACTGATATAAATATGTCTTTAAATGATACTAATGTGAAAATGCAAATGTATGTTTCTTTTGTTTTGTCTAGTTATGCAAAATAGATGTATGGCTACACTTAGGATGTAGAAGTAAAAACACAATACATGGATGCTTTCTTTTTTTTGTATTTTCCAGTTTCTTCTTTTCAATGAATGAAAAATGTATGCTATAGATGTGAAATGATATTTGATATCAGTAATATAGATGATGTAATTAACTTGATGTTTTTAGAAGAAGATAGAAGCCATTGTTGAGCTTAAAATTCCTTATATTATTATTGTTGTTGACAAATTCATCAAGCAAACTCTAAATGCATCTATATGCAAACTCTTAGGACTTTGTCACTGATTAGAAAATATTGCAACATTTTTATCATCATTGGGCACTTTTCGAAATAGATACCATTTGATAGTAAAACCATCACTAATACCCACTAATATTATGATAATATGAATACTATGTTTTATTGGAATGTCAGAAATAGACTTAGGCATCAAGGAATAGAAGCTAGGATAACAAAATAGTCACCTTCGTTTGAATATACCAGATTTTGATTAAGGAAAGATATTGGACCCGCAATGACCTTGAAAATTCATATCCTTGGGTACATTATGATTCATATACCTTACTGAGAATCTAGATCAAAAAATAGACAAGGAAATTGTGTCAAACTCACCGTAGTTTACACATAACAAAGATTGAGATATATGCAGCTATCTACCCATAGTAGCTGCTCTTACCATAAACATCCAAGTTAGGTGAAATTTATAGGATCATGTGGAACAATCACCATACATAGAAAATCAAGAAAACATTATGCCCCCAATCCTTGCGACTCTTTGTCTTTGCGCATACGTCATTGAGTAACTAAGAAGACATAACAAATCATCAATTAAGAATCAATCAGATAAAATTTATAATTACTTAGATGCCCCTAGTTGAAAACATCATCAGTACATAAAAGAATCACAATCAAACCAATAAAAACTATGTGCTTAAGTAGTACTTGTTCATCCACATGTCAAACACAGTAAAGATTCATCAATCAGAATATCAGAATATAAGCAATATGGTGTTCCATGTCTATGCATTTGATTAGGATAATATGTTCATGTTTGCAATCTAGTATAGCCTTGTAGGAATGCTATGAATGTAACTGTCATGTCCCATGTTTTGAAAAGACACCCTTGTTTCTAGGAAGTGACATTGTTTTGCATGTATCAAGAAACATTGCGTTCATGAGGCAAACCAACCTAGAGAAACCTAGCAACCACAACTAACTATGCCAGCAAAGATGCCCCCAGTGTAGAATGACTTATTCCTAAGACATAAAGATTGACAAATCTCAAGCAAGGATAAGATAGTCATTTAGGAAGATGAAGTCAGCGTATGAGCACAGGAAAAATAATGAAGGCCTAGTATCAGTAGCGCATTGATAAATGGAGCGCAGAACACAAGTGACACCTGATTCCCAGGTTTTCACCACTTGGAAAGACTTTTTTCTTTCTTTTTTCTTTCAAGATGCCTGTTTTACTAGGTGTTCATCGAGGCACTTTTTTCTTCTTTTTCAAATTTTTTGCTATTTTTTCTTTTTTGAATGTTTTTGCAGTATCAAGGTGTCTGTTTACCAGGTTTTCACAAGGATACCCATTTTGTAGGACTTTTTCCACTATTTTTGGATTTCTTCAGGATCAATTTTCTGAATGGTTTTGGTATTTTGCCAAAACTTTTTGCTGTACAGGCTCTGCTATCCAAACATTAAGCGTAGAACTAATTCAAATGTAGAGTGTTGATAGGATCTGGAAGAACGTCACCCTCAGGTGTAGCTAATTGATAAGTGCTAGTCCCAAAAGTAGCAGTGATAACATATGGTCCTAGCCAATTAGGTTCAAACATTCCTTTCTGCGCTTTGTTAGGCTGGTTCTTAGGATTTTCCTTGAGGACAAGATCTCCTACTTCAAACTTGCATGGTTTGACCTTCTTGTTATAACTTTTGGACATCCTTGCTTGGTACACTTTGAGGTGATCGAACACTTGTTTCCTGTGCTCATCTAGTAGGTCCAGATAATTTACCCTATCTATGCAATATTGTTCATCAGTAACCAGTCCTTGTAAAGATATCCGCAAAGATTGGATTTCAACCTCAATAGGTAATACTACTTTAGTGCCATATACTAGAGCAAATGGCATGGCTCCAGTTGGTGTTCGGATGCTTAATGTAGGCCCATAGTGCCAGATTTAGTTGTAGATGCCAGTCTCTGCCAGACTTGCTTACAATTTTGTGTAGAATTTTGAGAATATTTTTGTTTGATGCCTCAGCCTATCCATTACCTTGAGGATAATAGACCAAGGAGAAATGTTGAGTGATATGGATTTTTTCACAGACATCATCAATGTCTTGATTTTTAAATTGGCACCCATTGTCTATGACAATTGAAGAGGGTATCCCATATCTACAAATAATGTAGTTTAGAATGAGCATAGCCACCTATTTTCCAGTGGCTTTGACTAGCGGCATAGCTCTGACCCACTTTGTGCAATACTCAGTGGCTGTAATGATAAACTTGTGTCCATTTGAAGAGTTGGGATATATTTGTCCAACCAAGTCAAAGGCCCATTGCTAAAATGGCCAATGTGTTATGAAAGGTATCAGTTCTCTAGCAGGAGCATAAATAAGGTTTCCATGTGTCTGGCATTTAAGACATGCTTTTGAAAATTGAATAGCATCCTTTTCCATGGTAGGCCAATAATAGCCTACTCTAAGCAGTTTTTTAGCTAATGAAAAGATGTTCGAGTGTGATCCACATACACCTTCCTAGAGATCTTTTAATGCTAGATTAGACTCTTCAAGTTCTAAACACTGAAGAAGTGTACCATCAAGACTGCATCGATATAGTTTGTTAGTTATGAGGATGTAACGTGATGTTGTCCTAATCAGGGATCTTTTTTCATTTCTAGATAGATTGGTAGGAATAGTTTGGTCAGAAAGGTAAGAAATGATACTGGCATACCGAGATTGAGCTGGGGTATTCAAGGCACATATTACCTGGTATTTAGGATTAGAAAAGGAAGGATAGGATATTTCTTCCACCAAGAAGTCATAGCGAAATTGATGCTCTTCCAGTTGTAACATGGATGACAAGGTAGCCATAACATTTGCAGCTTTGTTCTCTGATCTTGGTATCTGCTGGAAGGTGATGAAGACAAAGTATTTCTTCAGATCATTAACTAGTTGCTTGTAGGGCATCAATTTTTCATCTTTTGTTTGATACTCCCCATTGACTTGATTGATGATGAGTTGAGAGTCTCCATACACATATAACTCAATGATCTTCCATTCCATGGTGAGATTGAGGCCATTGACCAATGCTTCATATTCTGAGATATTGTTGGTGCTTGGAAACATTTATTTGTAAGATTTGGGAATCTTGTATCCTTGTGGTGTTATGAAGAGGACCCCTGATCTAGATCCTTGTTGAGTAAATGAACCGTCAAAGTACATCTTCCATGGATCTTCGGTGAGATGCACGATTGTTTCATCAGGAAATTCAATTAGTAATGGTTCATCATCCTGGAGTGGTGAATCAGCCAATTGATCTGCAAGTACCTATCCTTTGATAGATCTTCGTTCGACATACTCAATGTCAAACTCACTTAGAATTAGGACCCATTTTGCCAAATGTCCTATTAATGTTGTTCTACTCAAAAGATACTTTAGAGGATCGATCTTAGCAATGAGCTTGACTGGATGAGAGAGCATGTAGTGTCTCAATTTCTATGATGTGAAGATGACTGCTAAGCATTCTTTTCCAATAATGCTATAATTGAGCTCATAAGTGACTAGAGTTCTACTAATGTAGTAGATAGCTCACTCTTTCTTTGTTTCATCCTCTTGTGCTAGAAATACTCCTAGGGATGTATCTGTAGCAAAAATGTATAGGAGCAAAGGTTTTCCATGGATAGGTGCCATAAGAATAGGTGGAGCAGCCAGGAACGCCTTCAATTCTCAGAAGTTTGCTTCACTGTGTTCATCCCAATTGAATGTAACTCCTTTATGTAATAGCTTAGTCAAGGTTTGTGCCTTTTCTATAAGTTGGGACATGAATCTCCTGATAGACTTGAGTCTCCCTTGTAGTGTCCTCATTTGACTTATATTACATGGAGGAGTCATCTCTAGAATAGCTTTTACCTTTGTAGGATCGACCTCGATTTCCTTTGCTGATACTATGAATCCGAGGAGCTTTCCTAATTAGATCCCAAAGGAACATTTCTTTGGATTGAGTCTGAGTTGGAACTATTCCATTTGATCCAATATCTTTCTTAGGTCAGCAATGTGAGTACCTCATTCTTTGGATTTAGCCAATGTGTCATCGACATAGTCCTCCATGTTCTTGTGCATCATGTCATGGAATATTGTTGTCATAGCTCTTTGATATGTTTCTCTGGCATTATTTAGTCCAAATGGCATGAGTTCCAGCAAAACATGCCCCATGCACATGTGAATGTAGTTTTCTCTTGATCCTCAGGGGTGATCTTGATTTGATTATAACCCTAGAATCCATCCATTAATGAATACATCTAAAAGCCAGCTGTAAGGTCTATGATCATGTCAATATTTGGTAGAGGGAAATCATCTTTTAGACATGCTTTGTTGAGGTCTCTAAATTCCATGTAGATCCTAATAGATTTATCAAATTTAGAGACAGGAACCACATTGGAGATCCATGCTGCATAGGCAATGACTCAAATAAATCTAGCTTTCAACAACTTTTCTATTTCTTCTTTTACCAGTAATGCAACATGAGGGTGCATTTTTCTAAGTTTTTGTTTCACGGGCTTGATCCCGGGAGCTATAGATAAGTGGTACATAATGAGATCAGGATCTAGCCCTGGCATATTAGTGTAGGACCTGGCGAAGTTGATCTTTTTCTCTTTCAGGAACTCTGTGAACCGTACCTTATTTTCTTCTGATAAAGATTGTGCTAGGTGAACTATCTGAGGATTTTCAACAGTGCCCAAGTTGGCTGGCTGTGTTGGTTCAATCAATACTGAAGATCTTTCTTGAAAGTGTTCAGGGAGGATATCAAGAATCTCATCCTTTGGCACCTTTGAGAGGTTTTCACCATTGGATACATCTTTTTTCTTTACTATTTTGGGAGCTGATACTGCCATAGAGTGGTTTTCACCATCAATCCACTTTTTCTTTTTATTTTTCAATTTGTGACTAAGAAACTTGATATCCTCCTATGACATGTTCTCGCTCCTTGCATTGGTGGAAGAAGGGTGAGGTTCACAAGAATTAAGGTAACAAGCTAGGGAGTAGTCATTGGGAAAGTCAAGGATAGGAGTGGGATCTATTTCAGTCCAATCAATTAGTCTGGAAGTACCAATGTTAGGGAGTCAGATTCCAGGAAGGACAACATTGCGTTAGCATCACAACTATTAACCAACATGACATGATCTATTAAGTTAATATCTTCAATGTTTAGATCAATAAGAGTAAGATTGTTGTTAAAAGGGTCATTGTCAGTTATATATGGATCAAACTCTAGTGACTCATCAGTAGATATCTCATCATCATCCCTTTGTAAAAGGAGGCTTCTTGCTTGTTGCCTATGAAATTCTTCTAGAGTTATGTATTCACTAGTGTCTCCATCAATGATCGAAAGAAGGAACTCTTCTTCTACTTTAGGAGGATCGGTATCATTGAAAGGAGTGTTAGGTCATTTACTAGGAGCTGAGGAAGCTACAAACATGTAAATTGTATCTACACCAATTTCCTCAGAGGCAATAGATAGCTGATCCCACTCATAGTCATGAGAGTCCATGACATCATCATCAAATCTATTTAAATATTCAGAAATGCTTATTTGATGGACTTAGTTAGCTACATGTAGATCTAGGACATGTGAAATTGTGACTAATTTCCCCTAGTTAGGATGTAAACTCTGTGGCCAGGGTTCCTCTTGAGTGATTGTAGCTATGGTGTCTCCTACCTCTTGAATGGGAGGTTGTGTTATCAAAGGGGTGTAAAGATCCTATGGTACCTCAAAGCTATGTACATAATGTTCTCCTTGATATTCAGGATTTTCTATACCAATATGTAGTAATCTCTCATAAGGCCATGGTTCTGACATTATCTCACCTATTTTATCACTCCCTATTTAAGAAGGTGGACTCTCTTTTGAAGTAGGTTTGTTGGATTGGGTATTAAAGCCGAGTCCTATTTTATCTCCGTTGAGGCGAAACTCCATGGCTATGGTTTCAATGATCCCTCATCCTATGTCATTTAGAGGTCCTTTTCCTTTGTAACCCATTTGTTTGAGGAAATCATATCCCTTTCCATACATTTCTGGGGATATCTTCACATGTTTGACCTCAAAGTCCACTGGTTCTTCTTTGTAAAGCCAGTCCAAGACTGCCTGTTCTTTTGTGTTATCTAAAGAAGATGTAGATGCTTTTATCATGCTAGTTTCCTTGTGTACTTCTATCTCTTTGAGTGCTAGAGGTGTGAATGTTGGTGAAATTTTTCCATAGGATCTCGGTGATACTCGTAGTTCTGTCAGTGAAGGAGTCAGGTCCAGCTTGTACTCTCCCATACCTATTTCTTGAAGTTTCAATGTTTTGCTAAAACCTTTCATAACCATGTTCTTGGTAGTCTTAGGAGCAACTACATCCATATCATCTTTGTTCTGTGGGATCATGCTACCTACTTTGATATTTTTGCAAGTGTAGTTGGCATCTGCAGGAATTGTCACTTCTATCCCATTATGTGGGAACTTGATGTATTGGTGATAAGTGGATGATACAGCTTGCATCTCATGAATCCATGGTCTTCCCAATAGAATATTGTAGGCCAGGGGTAAATCTAGAACTTGACATATGACATCCCTTTCAATCAGCCCAACTCTGATGGGTAGATAAATAATACCTCTGGAGGATCTTTCTTCCTCATCATAAGCTTTGATGGTTATCTTATTTCCAGAGTCAATTGTTTTCTCTGAGTGGCCTAGCCTCCTAACTAAATCTAGTGTACAGATATTCAATCTAGTGCCTCCATCTATCAACATGCATCGAACATGGGATCTATGAGTAAGGACTTCAATATGGAGGGGTTGATTGTGTGGATGGGTCAATGACTTGTCATCTTCTTTAGAGAAGGAGAGGTAATGCAGTGCTGAGATATGATTGACCATTGCTTGGAACTTGTCCATATCAATATCCTTAGGAACATTAGCAGTGTGTAAAGCTTGTTCTAGGATTTCTCTATGTACTATGGATATCTTGAGCAATTCAAAGATGGAAATTTTGGTAGTGGTTCTTTGCAATTGGTCTACCAAGTCATATTTTGCACCAAGGATAGTGACCACATGTTTTGATACTAGTTTAGGAATAGTTATAATAGGAACCTTTGATGTGGATGTCAGTTTTGGAGGTCCCTTTATTGTAACCTATGCTTGGCTCCGTGTGATAGCATTTGAGGAGGATGAGGCTCCTTTAATCGTGACCACATTAATGGATTCAGTTCTGATATTGAGAATATTGATCACATTGTCACTCTTGGAATAGGTGTAGCTTACCTCATTACCTTTCCCTTTAGATGTTTCCCCTTGATTATAAGTAGGGAAGGGTTTGTTAAATGTTGTATGGTCCTCATTGGTAGTATATATTTCTACCTTGATCTTACCTCCTTCAATGAGGTCTTGGATAACATGTTTTAGTTTGAGACAATTATTAGTC
Source organism: Thuja plicata (assembly GCA_018584345.1). Taxonomy (NCBI): domain Eukaryota; kingdom Viridiplantae; phylum Streptophyta; class Pinopsida; order Cupressales; family Cupressaceae; genus Thuja; species Thuja plicata. Next base: position 3,645,358 of record MU226278.1, on the reverse strand, counting down.
TTATGTCCCTTTTTTTTTGGAAGATACAATAGGAGTTATCATCCCACCATCTGGGTTTAACCATTGGTTCCCATGGTTTAGAATCAGGAATTGTAAGAACTTTGTTATCCACCAATGTTTTTTAGATGGTCTCAAGAGGTTTCCCCAAAGGAGTGAATGTTCTTTGGGGTTTTGAAGTCCATGTTCATCCCTTTTCATTATCATTCTTCATTTTGGGAACGGGAGGTGTTGCTTTAGACACTTTGCTTGCTTGCATGCCATTGGTTAGATTGAAGGCTTTGGGCTTAGAATTAATGTGAGAGGCATCAACTACTCCGTCATTAACAACATTTTTGTTTTGTTTCATTTCCACCATTTAGGCTTGGAGTTGGAGCTACTTCCTTTGCTTTCATTTTGAAGGTTGATCTCTCCCTTTTTGACCATGACTTCCTCAATACAGAGAGAATTTTTAATCATCCTATCAAAGCTAGGAGAATATTGCATTTGTAGAGCATAACTCAATTCTGGCACTAGATTATTGATGAAGATTTCCATCTTTTCTATTTTGGGAATGACCCTTGAATATTGTGCAAAAATATTCCTCCATCTTTGTAGGAAGTGTGTGAATGATTCTCCAGTTTTTTGTTTGGTATTGCATAGGTCCATCATAGTGACATCATGTTGGATGTTGTAGGAATAATGTTGAATGAACCATTGCATTAATTCCTCAAATTTTTTGACTTTAGGGTTCAATTTTGAGAACCACTCCATAGCATTACCTCCTAGAATTCCTAGAAATAGTCGCATGAGGTAAGTGGGTTTGTGCATGTATTCAATTCTTAGAGCACAGAATTCTCTTACATGGTCATGTGGATCAGTTTCTCCTATGTACTTGTCATACTTTGGCCTTGCCACATTAGGAGGAAATGGGACCATAGTGATACTTTTGTCCAAAGGAAATGGACAAATGGCATCCAAAGAGTATTTCATTTTAGGTTTGTCCTCTTTTTTGAGGTTAGTGAGCTTTGTTTGGATAAGATTGAGCTGTTTGGTGAGAATAGATATCGGGTTTGGTACCTCCTTTTCTTTGAGTTCGTCCACATTATAATCCTTGGGTAACTTGACACCTGAGGATACTAGATGGAGGAACTATTTTACCTTATCATCACCAATTATTCATTCCAATAGCTTATGAATTCGTTTACTCTATTTGAGTTTTTTGTATTTATCTTCAGGGATCTCTTCTTCACTATCTGACCCAAATGGATTAAGTTCAAACCTGGGTATTTCTTCCTCTTCTATGCCTTCAGATTGTGCTTGTTTTCCATCATTATAACCCTTAAAGGCCTTACTCTAGTCATTAGTGTTGCTATCCATTTGAGGTGAATCAAGATAAAAAGAGAACTGTGAGAATTTTCTCCTTGGAAGTGTGGTGTCTTAGGAGGCTCTTTTGATCCTTTAGTTGTGTACTAGTTGCATCTTGTGTTAACCATGAAGTTTGTTTCTCAACTTTGTTAACATTTTCCAATAGTGCAGGTATGGTTTTCAGATCGTTCAAGTGGGCGTGTCTAGGTAGAAGTAACTATTTGTTGTTGGTGGATGTAAATGATTCCAGCATCAGAGGGTTAGAATGTCCTGATAGTGAGCTAGGAACCAAGTTGTTGATAGAAAATGGGTAGACCACACGTATTGAACCGATTGTGAAAGACTGACTAAGCATGCAAGGTGAACATTTTAAAAGTTTTTAAAAATAATAGTAGGGAGACCAGAAGAAACAATAGGAACCAGCTAAAGAGAAAAAAGGGTACCTAAAACAACTGAGACTTCCTAAGAAAACTTTCTAGGAATGCCCATTGTCCTGAATGCAAGCTCCCAGATACAAGCCTCTGATGGTACCAGATGCGATCCTAGAATCTAGATGTGACTATATGCTGAATAAATGTGATCCAATGCACCAAATGCGATCCTAAACTCTGAATATGACTTGGCAAAAATAGGATGCGATCTTATGATGGTCTTGTCAGTTTTGGTCAATTTTGAAAAATTTGTTTTTGAAGTGCGTGAATTTGTTTGTTTCCAGATTGCATCAAGAGGTGTTGTAAGGTGTGAAAAACAAATGTACTCCAGGGTTTGAAATTTGTTGATTGTTTTGAGGAGCTTATCTTTTTAATAATATTTAGAACATGTCAAATAGTTTTGCATTGTTAAGGGGTGAAACAAACACTCTTTTTGCCCTATTTTCTAGGTGGAGGATGAAAATCTTTGCTCATTGACTTAGGTACACACTCAAATAATAATCAAAATATAGCCATCACCAAGCACACAATGGCTCCAGTCATGATGCTATATTAGCTGACTCCAAACGCAAGTGAGGGCACGATATGACAAGTGTCTTGGGGCAATTAATTTTTTCCTTGCACAAAGATTATCACCCTTTCGGGATGAATCGGGTATTCTTTTAGTTGAAGCTATTGTAGATTATTGGGCAATCCATTTGAAGTTGTCCCCCATAGAATTGCACAAGGAAAAATTGAGGCGTATAGCCCTATGAGTGCCTAAATATATATAGTCTCACAAGCAAGATTCAAGCGGCTCCACTCTATATATACCCTGATATGTTCAAGGAATGATGTCAAAATTCCAAGAATAAAACTAGTTCTGTCTTTCGACGCTTTGGCCTACAAGGAAGCAACTATTTGTAGTGAGTTGTAAGGGTCAGCATAAGACCTGTCCTCACTTGGGTCATTCTTGGGAGATTTTTTCCTCAACCGACAAGCCCTCTACTATTAAAATGATATGTAACCAGGATTGGCGAGCTTAGGATTTCAAGATTTCTGATTCTTCAAAAGAAGAAGAGCATACTCTCCTATTCCATGTCATTTTCTCCCCAAACACTTAAAACAAAATTCTTTCCCTCAAGCTATGTTGAGCATGATTTAATTGTTCCTATTTTAATGAAAATAGGATGCTTGAAAAGGAAATTTTCCTTGTTCAATTAACCACAAAAATTTAGTGAGTTTGTGTTGTTCAATTTCTGATCCAAAAGCAATTAAATGATGTGTTGTTTATTGAGCCCACATATTTAGTGCTTTGTTTTGTTCAATTAATGAATCTAAAAAGAATTATACAATTTTGTTCATTGATCCCACATGATTTAGTGATTTTTGTTTATTCAATTTCTATCCCCAAAATGAATTAAACAGTGTGTTTTCTTATTCAGTTACCCCCAATTTCATCACAAATGATAAGACAATGTCTGACTTTCTGATTTTCCTCAAGAGGAAAAGAGCATAATATCTAGTTGTTTTAGCAAGTGGAGAAATGGTCTTAAGTTTTTGAAAAGCAAATAAATAGAAGTCAAGATGGGGGTTTTGGCAACTTGTAAAAACCACATTAGTATCTGTTTAATCCAACTCCATGAAAATTTCCAAAAATACCTACAAACACTTGTTAATGTGTAAGATACAAAAAGCACAACCTGTCAGAATTGTTAGGATTACACAAACGAAGTAGACAATCTTTTCAACCAAATGCAATCCTAAAATCCTACTGAATGTGATATAGTATCTGGGATGCGAGCCTATTCACCTAATGCAAGCCCTTGCTGACCATGTTAGCTATTTTTCTTGCAAAACTTACCTAATGATGACAGTATACCTTGTATACTCAGTTGCAACCTCTTTTAAGCAAGAGAAAGACTAATTTTTAAGGATTGGATAATATCCTTCTTCATTTTTGAGCTCCATAGACTCAGGCAGGTTTTACCTTTTAAACATTACTGATGTCTCAGCCTATGTATTTGGTGGATTGTTTCATTCACTGGTTATGAACCTAAAAACCTCATTGTAACAACCTATAGAACACTTTAGAGATTGCAATGACTAATTTAAAATAGAGCACTATAAGCCAGGCTATGGTTTTGAGAACATAAACCAATGAGTCAAGGATTTGCATCCTTCTTCCTTTTGTCCTTAGGAGGGATAACCTAATGATTCACTCTCTAAAGAATCAACAAAGTGGACACT
>MU226278.1:3620353-3630931 GCA_018584345.1 Thuja plicata | reverse complement strand
AGGCTCCTGAATCAATCATGCAATTCTTAAGCATTTTATCATTGATTATTAATGAGAGAAAAAATGGGTCAACAAATTTTGGAGAGGAAGTTGCATTTAAGAATATTTGAGGAATTTCAGATGTCAAAACCTCCAATTCATTTCCCTTGGTAGTTGGCTTTTCAAAAACTACCACTGGACCCTGAACCTTTATTGTGGGTACACTATTTAATAATGACATCACTTTTTCTTTATGTTCTTTGATCCTCATCATTTCTAGAAATGGAACCTTAACTGTCATTTGGGACAAGCACTAACCCATGTCTACTGGAGTATACCTCACATCTAAACACTTTGACTTATCAATAATAACTTCACTTTCCCCATTGTGTTCCTTTTGAACCAACTCAGGAACCATATTTGGCTCTATGGCCTTTGTGACAATCTTGACCTTGTGTTTATTTATTCTTTCATTAGGTCCTTCCTTTTTCTGAACATACTTAGTGTCTGCCTTGTTTTCCTTTATAAAGACACCTGAAGGTTGGCTACCAGTTCCACCTACCACCCTGTTCCTTAAGTGGTAATTGCTTCTAGCTTTATTTACTAACTCAGTAGTAATTCTAGCCTTCTCCTCATCTGAGGCTTTCCTTATGAGTGGAACATCCTGACCATCTTGAGCATAACATCTTACACTGTCATCAATTTCATCAGTCTCACTATCAGACAAAATTTGTTGGTGATGATTCTCAATCATTTTTTGTGAGACATAGGAGTCATGATTCTCCTCCTCATTGTTTGAATCAACATCATGGCATGAAAAGGTATTGGTGATACTATGATCACAGTGTTCCCCCTCATCCTTTTCCCGTTCCTCACTTGCCCTCAAATCCAAAGAGACAACACAAAAATCAAGATTATGAGGAGAATCACAAGCCTCACACCATGTCTCCTCATTGCAGAAATGGACATAATTTCTATGTAAGGGATCTGGAGTTATATTGTATGTTCTTTCCCCTTTAGGTGCAATAACAGGCTTTCCATCTTTGAACTGAGTTCCATATGGATGGTTTTGCATTCTGTTGTGAGGATTATAAGTAGTATTGTAAGAAGGTCTATTATTCTGAGTAGCCTTATATTCTTTATATTCCAGCTCTTTCATATTACTCTTGCTAAACCTTGCATCATCTCTCCTATTTAATTTAATAGACACTCTTCTGTTCATTTCAATATTGACTGCTATTTTATAAGCATCAGTGAGTTTTCTAGGGTTCTTATCTCTCAGAGCATATCCCATCTTGGAATCAAAGGCATTTAAATAAGTTTCTAGACAAACCTCTTCATCTATCTTTATCTTCTGAAATAGTTTATGCATAGCTCTATGAAATCTTTTGTTAAACTCTGTAACCTCTTCATTGTAATTTTTCTTGATATTATTGAACTCATTCAATAAAAGGCCTTTATTTGTTTTGTCTCCATACTGATCTTTAAATAATTTAATCAACTCATCCATGGAAACAACAGAGCCATTAGCAAGGCTTCTAAACCATTCTCTTGCATCCTCAACAAGGGACTGAAAAAATAACTTCATTAGTACATCTTCATGGGTGATATTCAAGTCATCAACAAAGTCAATGAACTTCCTTAAATGTGTTTTACAAGAAATCACATTATTACCAGCAAACCTTGGGAGCGTTTCTCCTATATCACCCACATCTTTAGGAAAGGCATTACGGTATCCAGGGATACCAAAAAAATCAAATTGTTTGTACCTCTCATTATGTAGTGGTTTCCTTTGAAAACTATCATCTTCTTTAGACATAGTAGCTTTTCCTCTAAAAGTTGTATCATTCTCCGGTCCAGAATAAGAATACCTTGAAGATTGTAAAAAATCTATCTTTTTCTTCATTTCAATCATGGCAGCTTTGATTTGAGCCTTTTCCAACATTTTTTCCATGGTTGCTTTTTCAATTCTCAATTTTTCTAAATCAATTTCTAACTTGGACATTTTTTCAACCATAGGCTTCTGAAATTTAGGTTCTTGATCTCTATGTTCACCCATCTTTTGTTTTCCCTTATTTATTTGTAAAATAGAAGCTTTATGAGTGGATGGTATTTCTTTGTTTTTCTGAGACTTCTCTATTTATTTCATAGTTTGGTGTTTTGGAAGTCTTTTTCTATTGTTATCAAGAGCCTTATGATCATTCCTTGTCTTTCTTATTTCTCTTTCCTTTTTTATTTCTTGAACTCAGGAAAGCTACTTCAAAATAAACTTCTCTTCATTGGCCAGCATATCAGAAGGGGCATCTTCTGAATCTGAACTAGGTGTAGTAATCTCTTCTCTCTCATTTGAAGTAGAAGTGAGTGTGGGTGTATCTAATACTCTTTCAGTAGCCTCCTCATAGTCTAAAGTATTTCCATCATGAGAGTGCTGAATAGTATTCCTATCATTCCTGATATTTACCTCTTCACCTTTTAAAGGAGTTTCATCCATATCAACTTGACTTCCTTTTTTCCTCCAAGAGACTCCAATTCTTCAGGATGATGGGATTCCTTCATGTAGTACCCTTTCTGGGTTAGTTCTTACTCTTGACCTAGTATTCATTCTATAAGACATTTATTTCTTTTGCACTAATCATAGAGATGTTCCTTTCAGAGTTGCCACCCAAAAATCTTGGGATGAATACTTATCAAGAGGGTACCTTAATAGTAACCACAAATATAGCTTGAAAACAATTTTAAACTTCAAAGTGCCAGATATCCAGATTACTCAGATGGGCCAACTCAACTGTAATGAAAAAAATTTAAACTGTATAACACCAGAGATTTCTGAATACTTCAACAAAACTTTATAATCTCTTTTTTCCACAGCGGAGTCGCGAATTTGTTAGCTCTTTTTCTTGCAACACTTACCTAATAATGACAGTATACCTTGTACACTCAGTTGCAACCTCTTTTAAGCAAGAGAAAGACTAATTTCTAAGGATTGGATAATATCCTTCTTCATTTTTGAGCTCCACAAACTCAGGCAGGTTTTACCTTTTAAAGATTACTGATGTCTCAGCCTATGTATTTGGTGGATTGTTTCATTCACTGGTTATGAACCTAAAAACCTCACTATAACAACCTATAGAAAAATTTAGAGATTGCAATGACTAATTTAAAACAGAGCACTATAATCCAGGCTATGGTTTTGAGAACATAAACCAATGAGTCAAGGATTTGCATCCTTCTTCCTTTTGTCCTTAGGAGGGATAACCTAATGATTCACTCTCTAAAGACTCAACAAAGTGGACACTGTCCTACTGACATAAGTCCTTGATGAGTTTAGCTCATATATTTTAGTAACAAGTGTGTTTAGAATAATTTTGAATGTTTTGAAAACTTAGATGATGATAGATTATCAGACTCAGGTCTAGATCAGTGCCTATCCTTTGGGTTACAGAGTCAAAAGCTTGAAGTTTCACATAAACAAAACACTGTAAGCTGCCTTACAACCTACATGCAATTAGGATAAGTTTCCTTACAAATTATCTGATTACCTCTAACATACTGTATCAAATTCTTAAATATTGATATGCTTTCTGAAACTACTCACAAAACTTAGTTCTTTATATGAAAGAAACTTGCAAGTAGTTAGATAGTCACCTTGCAAACAAAATGCTTCAGACTGCCTTACAATCTTAACATAAAAAATCATACACAGGAAATAAAGAGACAATAATAAAGAAGAGTAAAATTTCACCGTATTTTATTGATGTAATCCTTCCTTCATACATAAAAAAAAGCTTTGAAGCTTAAAAGAACACAGGCACACATTTAGAAAGACTGATTCTTTACATTACATTTCATCCTCACTTGAAAAATACAACTCTCTTCTATATATAGGTCTTCAACCATCTTGGAATCCCTTTCAAAAGGATGCTACAAGCTTTGGATGGTCTTAGAAAACCTAACCCTAAAACTACAGAAGAGACAAAAAGAAAAGAGAGAGAAGAAGCGATAGAATGACCAAGTCAAAAAGATAAAAACAGATATTCTTTGTTCTTCTCTTGATCTAGTGACTTGATTCTAATAGTAGACATAGTAGATGGCAGTAGTTATGTCGAGTCTGGATGACCATGCTTTTAGATTTACCTACATTCTCCATTTGCAATAACTGTCGTCTTTATCTTCAATGGTGAGGTACCAAGTAGTCATCCTTACTCATCGTCCAAAATTTATTCTTCTACTGCTGGCTTCTTTCTCTTGGGTGTAGTCATCACTTCCCATGCTTTGACATCATTATCTGATGGCCACTTGAAGTCCTAAGTACTCTGTATTTGGACCTTTTGCCTGTCCCATCTCGCATCAGTGATATTCTTGATATCTACTAGAAACTTATTGATGTCAGTTTCTGCCTTGAAAGCTTCGTCCAATATCTTATTTAACCCTTCCACATCAATATCAGTTCCTAAAATAAATGCCTCACTACTAGGAATTTTGCTGTCAAACTCACCCCTCTAGGCATCTAAGGCCTTCACTTGATCATCATCTCCTCTTAAGGAAGGTATAAATCTATTAAAATCATCAGAACAGAGGCTTAACTTTACCTCAATGTGGTTCAATTTTACCTTAAAGAATGAGAGAGCAGTATTAACTCTTTTGATCTCATCTTCAACTTCAGCCACTATTTCTGGCAAATCTGATCTCAGGGATTGCAATGATGCTAGCTTCTCAAATAATTGCACCCTAGTAGACCACTTAGTAAAATAGGGGTTAAGGATAGCCAAATACCCCATTACCTCAGTGTGAAAAGCTGGCAATTTGTTATAGGTATTGAGTATAACATCAGCTTTATCTTTTAAGATATCAATTCTATGTTGCAGCACACCTATTAATGCTCTTAAAGCAATTGCATTTCCTTTCTCTTCCTCAACCTTTTCCTCAACCACTTCTTCAGACTTTGCTTTGTCTTAAATTTGCAGGGACTGTGGTTGTATAGGTACATACATCACCTCAGGTTTTATTTCCAATTCTTCCATTAATTTCTTTATCATCTGATCCCACTAATAAAGTTGCACTCAACACATTTCTCTATCTTTTGCCAATGCACTAGTCTCTTCCACCAATGTGCTGCACCTTTCAGACAATTGTTTAGTTTTGTCTTCATTCAAGTGAGCCTACTGTGTCATGATTTGGGATATCTCCAAATCCCCTATATTTTGCATCATCCATACCATTTGATTGCACACCATATTCTCCTAAATATTCACCACTTGATGCTTTTGATCTTTTGGGCACAGGCTCCACATTGCAAAGGCCTAAGACTTTGGGCTATACCCAAATCCTTTTATCACATTGCCTATCAGTACTTCATTAGCCATCTTAAGATCTGGATGTTTCCTTATTTGATCAATTATGAAGGCGGATGCTAAATCCCAACTCTCAGCCAATAGTATTCCACTCCCTAGTACTAGTTTCCTGGCATCCTCTGGTGAAATATCCTCATTTTTAGGATCATAATTTTGCAAAGCCATCAATGCCTCATTAGTTATGGTCTCTTTGTCATCAACTATCAATTCTTCTCTTATTTGTTCTTTCTTATACCATCTTAGGAAGTCTTTAAACTCCTCAGTTTTCACAAAATTATCATCATTCAAAAATTCTGGTTGATGAATCAATCTTTCATCAATACATGCCTTAAGAGGCACTTCAACCTCATCATCTAAATTAGGCTATTGTTTCTTACCTTCCCTAATTTCTTTCCTTAGGTTATGATCATATAACCTATTGCCAGGTACTAAGGCCTTAGCCTTATCTTTCTTCTTATTTTTCCCTTCAGTTGAAGGCTGACCTATCTCTAATTTCTACCTCTTTGCAACAGGTTCTTCTATATCATCTGATTGGGTAACAACTGTCAACTCCACAATGTGGCCCTCTGCTCCCTACAACTGTGGTATTTCAGAAATATCTTGCTGTGGTAGAGCATACCTAGTAGGACATGCATAATCACTATCACTACTACTATTGTATTCAGACTCTGAATGATTAGGTGTCTGAGCACCTTTTTTTATCAAGAATTGTATCAAGCTATTCTATAAGCACATAATAGTTGTCTATCATGGCTTTAATCCTGTCAAAATATGGGAGATCAGGGTAAAAACCCCCAAAAGCCAACCCATTCCTCTTTATTTTCCTCTCAAGTTTTAACAGCTCTTGAATCCTCAGTCTTCTTGTATGAATATCATCTTCATCTAAGAGATTCCTTGTTGCATCTTCCTCTATGCATTCATAGTGGATATTAGTATTGGGGATTGTAGGAGTATACAATCTCCTTACCCTTGCCATAAAACCTTCTGGGTCAATGTATCTATAAGGGGCTGCCCCCATTCTGTATCCTTCCAACCATTGACCCACTGCATCAATAGCACCCTTTCCGATTGTGAAATTAAAAATCTTAAACTACCTAGGGATCAAAGTCCCCTTCTTATGTGGCGCAAAATGCTCATTGTCTCTCAACAATAGCTGCCATATTAATTCCATTGCTGCCACTCTTGCTGGTACATAATATGGTAGTACATGAGGTGGATGAATACACCCATATACCCTGATGACAATGTAATTGTCTTCCAAAAAGAAGTCACCCCAGTTATGCTTTCCACCCCAGCCATCTATATATTCACATGGCCTAAGCAGTTGTATAACTTTTAGTGGGATTCTTGTTCTGCTGGTCCCCAAACTATGTACTATTGGATACACAATCCAATTCTGAAAGGCACAATAATCACATTCCCTAGAAGTGTAATTACAAACCTTCACCCAAAATTGGATAGGATTTGGTCCTGCTTGGTAGAATCTCTGAGGGAATAGATTATTAACATCCATAATAAAAAAGTTGAAATGCAGAAGGAGATGAATAAGAATGGAGTAATGTAAAAACTTAGGCTCCTTCTCCTTCAGGTTTTTCATCCTTTTCTGTGTTGCAATGAAACCCTCATGCATTTCATCTATGATGTGCTGAATATAATCATAACTAGTATTGGAGTGGACCTCTTGTAGGTCCAACACCATCATCAAATTTCTGCATCAATCTTCTCTGCATCACCATCTATTCCTAGCACTCTACACAGGGCATAGGCAACATATTTGATATAGAAGTGTAGATCGTTATAATAATATGGGAAGCTCCCAGACATAGGATCTAAATAATTTCTCACTTATTTTAGAATATGTTTCAGTAACTAGCTCCTAGCAATCCCAGGCTTCAGAGTATATCTATGTTGCTGCTTCGTCATGTCAATTCTGGTAGACATGGTGCTGTATAAGCCGAAGGCTTGCATGAATGAATTTCTGTTCAATATTAATAAGGAAGTGCCATCATCTCTCCTGATGGTCTTTGACAAAACATCATAATGATTAGCTAGGTCTAAGAACAAGTCTACATCCACGAAGAGATCAGGAACAATCAACCTAGCCAAACCACAGGTGCAAGGGTTTGACACTGGGATGGCCTTGTCAGAATTTTTATAAAAATAATTAAAAAGAGAAAAAACTATTGTTCCTCGAGTAATAGCATCTCAAACATCTCTATAGCCATCAATGAGAAAACTTTGCATTAATCCTTTTATTCCGAGTCGAACCAGGAAGGGGATGGAGGAATTCATCTGAATAATTAACCTTTCCTTTAGCCTCATCTTCCACCCTCTCACTTTCACCGCTGGTTGAGGCTACACTCACTTCTCTACTCATGTTTTCAGTGCCTAAATCTCCTCTTCTTTACCATTATTGAAACAAATTGATCACTGAGGTCTACTGACTACCTTGTGCACAATTCTCTGGAAACAATGGACTCTTAAACCACAGAAAACTCTGGAAATCTTTGAATTTTACTCTGTTTGGCAACTGAACTCTTTAAGTTTGGAAACTCTGAAAGAAAGGTAAATGCAAATGAATAAGCAATCAACTCCTTATAGTAACCATTTGAAGTACATAGCTCATGATTCTAAGAACATCAATTCTGTCTTTAATTCCACATAATGTGAAGATAATTGAAAACCTAGCCGTAGTTTCCTGAGTGTGACAAGAAAAGCAAATTTGTAAAACTGAATCCTTGGAAAAACGTTATAAAATTCAAACGAGCTAACATGTCACCTTGGGGTTGGCCTACTTTCATACATCTCAGCTACCATTTTTCTGCATACGAATCAAAATCTAAAAATCTGATTGGCCACCGAATGATTCATACTGACATATTTAATAATGGCGCCCTTTTTTAGAATTTAGCATTAAGAGAAAAGGCGACTGCACTCATTTTCTCTATCGCTGACCCCAATTCTTAACCCATGATTTATCCGGAGACATGGTGACTATACAACTTCCTTACCTTTACTAACTAGAGTCAACATTTGGTGATCACGCGACACAAGGAAATCAAAGTCGCGAATGGTTATCACTAACCCACATTCTTTTATGAGACTATGCGACAAATTGTTAGTGTTAACCTTCACAGTTATTTCTTAGTTGCCAAATGTTATTTTTCTTTTTCCAGACTGCACGACTACCCTTAGTCGGCTGATCGCTAAACACAGATGTTGAATGCCTAAAACTTTCTTAGACATCGCGACAAGGCATCATACCCTTTCTTTTTCTGACAACCACGCGATAACCCTTAGCCGCTGAGTCGCAAGGACCTTTCCCCTTTGGCTCCTTTATTCCCCGACTTGGAAACTACCGTAAGATCTTTTAATGATTTTATCTGATGGCTATCACTTAATTTCCATGTAACTTATCATACCTTTAAAATATTTCAAGACCCTGCGACTAACTGTTACCCTTAATTAGTCTCGTAGTCGCTAAATAAACTTATACCTTTAAGCAATTACGTTGGAGTCTATTTACCTCCTGACACATGTCTTCTTTTGATTTGAAATATGAGTTATCTGGTGACAACCCGACTATGCTCTATCCCAAACTGCTAAAGGTTAGTCGTGTAGTCTCAGAAGTTTTAACTTAACCGACATCTTTTCTAGAGACTGCACGACTAAAGGCTTTGCATCACACTTTACATCAAACTCATTTAGCGATTATGCGACAAAAGAGAATCGTAATGTCTCACAATATTTTCTTAACTGTAGAAAACTTCATGCGACCTCCTGACTATTTGTGGGTCCCTTGACATATTACTGCTCTATTTCAATGATTCCACGATTACGCGACACAAAGTAAATCACGAATTCTGGGAAAGAAAAGGGAATATTCTTATATTCCATGAGACTACGCGACATAGGCTAATCGCTAAGTCAGAAAGAAAAAGGCATAGTCTGTTTTAAGTTATGCGACTAAGCAATCATAATAGAACTCATGACTTAAGTGAGGTGAAAAAGGTAACTGAGAAACATAAGGGGACAATGGCTTAGGGTTTTTCTTCAAATTTGAACACTGAAAAAGAGCTAGGGTTTGAAGACTTTTGAAAATTTTCATAGGTTTAGGCTTTTAAACATGAAAACTTGGAGAGGGAGAACCACAAAATCGCGCGAAAGAAAAAAAAATCTGGAATACAACCAACAGACCAGATGTGAGCCAAAACCAGAAATGATCTGGGAAATCCCAGATGTGAGCCAGAATTTATGTGGTATGATGGCGTATCCGAGATGCGATCCTACAAGATTAAATGCAATTCTGTGTCCAAATCCTAAGCATGTAAATTGACAAGAAACTGTTAGAAAATGAGGCCAAATCAAAATTCTTGCCCCACGGTGGGCGCCATAAATGTGTGTGTGTATTTGGGTACCTAATGAAAAAGACACAAACACTCAATAAGTCATTGCATTATCTTGAAAGGTTAGGTAAAACATGTAAAATCCACTAATATCGACCTATTGCCTACTAACTAGGAGTGTAATTAGTAACATATCAGCCCTCATAATATGCTACAAATCAATGATGAATACAACCTAGCATGAAGGATTTTTAGATTAAAACAAGCTAAAAAGATGAAAAACAAGCATTCTAGCTCTAAGCATGTGAATATTTAACAATGAAAAAGCATGGAATAAGAAGTGAAATATGATTCTAAGAGTAATCCAACAGCATAAAAATGTATTTTTGATCTAATGTGAAGGCTCCTTTACTCTCAAAAATGGCTTCTATTTATAGAAGGATCAGAGAGAGAGAGAGAGAGAGAGAGAAGGTGAATTAATGAGTGAAGGGGCTCATTAATGAAGGTGTAAGAGCCTTTAATGCCCAAGGCATTAATAAGGCATTGGGAGAGACATAGGCTTAAGGCATCTTCATTAATAAGGCATTAATGAAAGCCTTAAAGAAGCAAGGTAGAGTGTAAGAGGATGGCTTGATAAAGTGGACCTTAAGGAAGTCAAGCTTGAGAAAGTGAACTTTCTCAAGTGGGTTGAGTTTATAAGCATTCCCTAATGGAATGTGACAACATTAGGAGGTGGGTTAGGGTAGAATTTAGGATTAAGATTAGATTAGCAAGCGTGAATGGGTTGAGAAGGGTTAGAACCCAGGGTAGAAGTGGTTGAGATAGGTTAGGTTGGGGTTTAGGGGAATATTAATAAATGAAATAAACTTATTTAATTCATTTAGAAATATAGGAATTAATTA
>MU226278.1:3591047-3605872 GCA_018584345.1 Thuja plicata | reverse complement strand
AATCATTTACAAAATTTAACTTTCTCCTTGAGAAAGACTCACAAATGATTAGACACACTACCTTGTAGTAGGTATATTCCAGATGCCTTACAAATGAACTATACTAGAGCACAAACCACAGTCAAAACAGACAAGACAATAATGAATAGGAACTGCACTGTATTCTCATTAATCCAAGTTGTTTCCAGATATCCAGACAATGAACTCAAGAAGTACACATGAAAAAGAAGAAAGCTTTACAAATAAAATTTCCAAACAAATGGTAACTTGCTCTGGACATCTGCAGGAAAACTAGAAAAGAGCAGAGGAAAGGAACCCTTACAACTAAGAACAAAAAGAAAGATATAGAAGAGAAGAAACCCTAAAAACTATGTCTATCCAACACTTGTCTCTCCTTTCAAATCTGATCTACATTCATTCCTTGCTTTTCAAAATATTTGATTGAATTAATCAATTTTCAACTCCACTTGTCTGAGAAAATATCTGATATATCTCTTTGCAAATCTCCTTCCTTTTCCCACTGAAAAAGTCCAGCCAATCTGATTTTATTTGGCAAAAAATATTTGCAATCTGTCACATTGTCCCTTTGAAAATATCTGATTTATCCCCTGGAAAGCTCTTTCAAATCTGATTTGTGCAATTAAAATATATAAACATTCATCTCATTTTCCTCTGTGCAAATCTGATTTTATTTACCTCTTCAAAATCTGATATTTCCATGCCTGAGAAAATCTAATTTTCAATGTCTTTCTAAAACATCTGGGAATAAAAATATAAGATTTGCAATAAAACCATTAAATTCCCTTTGAAAATCAACCCTGTGCATATTTTAAAGTCTTTGAAAATCTCAGATTTATGCATATTTGCCCAGAAATTGCCAGATTATGACACGTGGCATGCTCCCATTGGCTGTCAAAAACTATGCTTTTAACTCATCTTTTTAACCTCAGTTGCATCCGGCGACTATGCGACAAGCTAGAAATCATAGTCGCGAGCAAATTTTAACTCATCCACCATTTTTGGGCGACCTAGCGACCTGCACCCGACGGCTAACTCCATCTGGCGACCTGGCGACCAGCGGCTAACTCCATGTCGCGACAGCTTCTATCTCCTTCCGGCTACTTCGCAACTAACTGCTAGCGGTTAGTCGCCAAATATTGGTGGTTAACTTTCATGTTAGGCGACTGGGTGACTAACCGCTAGCGGTCAGTCGCCAAGTCACATCAATGTAGCCGTTAACTGTGAACTGTCTTCCGACTGGGTGACTGGGGCATTCGGTGAGTGGGCGACCATCTGGATCTCACGACATCGTGACCAAGTGCACTGTTCATTT
Source organism: Thuja plicata (assembly GCA_018584345.1). NCBI lineage: Eukaryota > Viridiplantae > Streptophyta > Pinopsida > Cupressales > Cupressaceae > Thuja > Thuja plicata. The sequence goes on along the minus strand of MU226278.1, from coordinate 3,604,539 downwards.
TCGTCAAAATTTCCTTACCTGCATTTTTAGGCACAGAAACCGAGGCAGTCGGATGAGGGCGCGCGCGCGCAGATAGCCTTCTCTTTCAACTTCAAATTCATATATTTGTCTCTTTGCATATAAACATTTCAATTTGCCTCTGTCAGATGAATGTGGGATATATGGTTTCACAGTTTAAAAGCATTTTTGGATTTTGTCTCAAAACACTAGCTGGAGCCTCAGAAATTTGACCCCCAGCCCTCAAAGGCCTTCCAAGAGCCTCTGGGCTTTCTATTTACATTGGATGTTTGTGTTTTTGTATATAAACATGAAAAAAGTCCTTTGCACAGTGAATATGGGACATTTAAAATACACTGTTTTTCACCTTGGCTGGGACTTATCATCAAAACTGCTCACAAATGGCATTGAAACTATGAAAATGAAGACCATGGCTGGGTTCCATGGGCCAAAACACCCCTCCCTATGGTTTTAATTTTTCAAATTTCATTTAAAATTATTCAAAAAACTTCAAACTTTAACACAAAAACCCAATGCATACTCTGCTGTAAGCTTGGAAGCATTCTGTCCAAACAATTCATACCCCATCTATATGGTTGCTGCGCTATTTAGTAGCAGAGAGAATATATTAAAACTTCCCCCTCCCCCAATCATTGGCAGCGCAAGCAATACTTCCTTTGTATCTCTGTACATTGCAATGTTTGGAAACAATAAAAACTCCCCTTTAAAGTCTGTGCAGACTTCTTGCAATACTTGCAATGTATTTATCACAGTAAACATCTTCAATGCCTTACGCAGGGTTTTTATTTCACAGTAATTATCTTGATAAAGGCAAAACATTCAAAACACAATCCCTCCCTCTGCTTGCTGCGCAATACCTCATGGTGTTTGCTGTTTAATATGTTAAAAAATAGTTGAAACCTCCCTCTGTTGCATATTTAATGTATAAAACGTAAAACATCCACCATTCCTAGCGCTGGTTATTGGCCATTAATTGATACTGGCTCCCCCAAAACAAAGCACTGGCAAACTCCTTCTATGGCGTGAGTTTCACTTACAAATGCTACAGGAACTTTGCATAATCATACTGTATTTGTTCTGGCTTAATGTCTCTTCTCATTCCATGGTTGCAATTTTAATGTTTTAAAACATAAAACATCCTCTGTGCTGGTTTACTTGGCGTGAGACTCGAATCACTTGCAAAAGAAAGACTTCCCCTCTTATAATCTATGCCAATTTCTATTTATGAAAGCACAAGCATCATTTTTAATCAACACAAATCTTTTAACTTTGATGCTAAACTCTCATGAAGGAGGCTGCCCTGTTCTTCTATGGAAATTCCTCCATACCAGGCTCTTTTCTTTTAAATTCAAATGCATCACTTAACGTTTCAAATGTTTACCCTTATATTACATGGACATTTGTTTGACTTTTACCCAATTTATATGCTTGTCCATATTTCCATTTTGTTTAATGCGGGCTCATCCATTTGGAAAATAGAAGACACCTAAGAAAATCCTCTGACATTGGAGTTGCAAGCGGTCCCAAATGAAAATGCAACTGACATTAAACTACAATTCAGACATGCGGACTTTTTGACAGAACGTAGAATAGAAGATATCTGGACGGAGTGGAATGATCGTCACTTTGCATAATATGAAAAAACTCCTATAGCTGATGCCTCTTATCCACAATTCCATATTTTAAATTTTGAGCATTAAGTACAAACCGGTGACATTTATAATCATTTTGACACTTCTGCAGTTTGATCACAACTACGGCAACTGGCCTTCGGAACTGTCTTTGAAAACTGACATAATGATGTGATCAGACCTTGCCCTTTGAAAGGCACATTCTCTGATCTATAAAATATCATTCCCCAAAATGGCATCTCATGAATGTACCCGAGTCGAAAGATATTAACCTTTGAAAAAGCTATTTTTATTCTATTCCTGCAAACATACTGTCAAAAAATGATTTTAATCGCCGTAATTGATTTTAAAAGGCTGACAAATGGATTAATAGGGGGCTCAAATCTGAACTGGAAGTAGTATGTCAGCTTTTCAAGACAATGCAAAAAGAAATTCGTTAAAAGAATCAACCGGCCAAAAGTTATTCACTGGCAAAGTAGGGCATTTTGTAAACATAACTCTTTTCCGCACTGCAAACTGAACAAACTACCTTTGAAACTTAACTTATAGGGTCATCGAAAAGATATTCCAGAAACCCAACCTCTGGATCCTGATTGAATGTCATATGTAGAACATGACTCCTCAGTTGTCTTCCTCTGAAAAGAAACTTCTGAACTGATACCGATCTACAAAGATAGCACCTTAACACTTCCTGAATTTTAACACAGTAAATATGCAGAAATCGGGTTCGAAATCGGAAAAGAAAAGTGATCAACCAGATTGGTCAAGGCTTGGGAATCTTCAAAGGAGTTCATTCCTAGGTCTATAATGCATGTCAACCTTCAATTATCCAAAATGTTCACCCGGGTACAGACTTTCAAGACCTCAAAGTAGGTCACTTACCAATTCTGCACTTGAATACACAGGAAATCAGATTTAATCACTATCAGAACGGTTCTTGAAAATTTGTCATTTGATTTCACAAAGATCTGCAGACTGGGAAATATGGAGTGTGTGACCTCTGGAACTTAGTGCAAAAGGAATTTTCTCAATTGGATGAATTGGTCAAAAGTTATAACATGTCAAAATGGGCTATTCAGATTTCTAGACAGGACAAAAATGCAGACAGTTCATGAACAACCAACTTTGGGAAGTATGAAAGCTTATCAAACGGATTTGGAATGACCTAAGGTTTAAAACATAATCTCTCTGATATGCATGGAACACATTCCCAAAGTGACGAACTATGAAACTCAACAGGGTGTAAGATACTCAGAAGCAAAGTAGGCTCCGGACAACAAATTGACAACTTAGCAAAGATGCAGAATTAGGTGACCCCCTCAAAATGACTACTCCATAAACATCTCAGAACTGAAATTTAGGAGCTGGGACCCATTGCATACATCAAATGAAAGGCATTAAAGCCTCTCCCCAATTTGTATCTCATAAAAATCACCCGGGCACCCTTTACAAGTACTCTAATTGAGTCTTCTCACACAAATTTTCAAGGGTATTGACTTTGCTTGTCTAAAAATTTTAACATGGTCACTCCAAATTTGTTCCAAATTTAGGAGTTCCAACAGAATCCCTTTGAGCATTGTGTCAGATAGGGATAGCAAGTTCATGGGCCAGTTTTGGCAAACCTTATGGAAAAGGTTGGGAGCTAATCTCTCTTTTAGTTCAGCATACCATCCTCAGACTGATGGCCAGATTGAATTCATCAATAGGGTGCTTGGAAACTTGCTAAGGTGTTTGAAAAAGGAGTATGGGAAGACTTGGGATCTTGTGATATCTCAGGCTGAATATGCTTACAATGACAGTGTAAATAGGACCACAATAAGAAGTCCTTTTGAGATAGTCTATGGAAGACACCCTAGAGGAGTGTGTGAGTTGAGAGACTTAGGTTCCATGGAGTTGAAGAGTGGACAAGCTAAAGATTTCACTCAAACCATCAAGGAGGTGCAAGAGAAAGTGAATAAATCCATCATGGAATCCACTCAAAGACTCAAAGTTAAAGTAGATGAAAATAAGAAAGAAGTACAGTTTCAGATTGGGGACTATGTTATGGTCCATCTTAACAAAGCAAGAATGCAAAAGGGCATGCCCACCAAGATACAAATGAGGAGAGTAGGCCCATTTAAGATTCTATCCAAATATGGAGAGAATGCCTACAAAGTGGACTTGCCATCAGACTTAGCCATCTCACCATTGTTTAATGTTGCATACCTGATCATATTCAAAGGAGATATCAGTCAGCAAGGTAAGGATCCACCAAAGGTGCTGCAAGATATAGATACCAATGCAATACCCAAGAAGAAGCCAGCCAAAGCATAGAATGTCTTATAATCTAGGGTGAAGAAGACTACTAGACACCAAGTATAAATGGAGCATCTAATCAAATGGATGGATCAGCCTGAATCTAAAGCCGCCTAGATTGAGGAAAGACAGTTCAAGAAGTTTGGTATTGACTTGGCTCTTCTTGACCCCAAAGTGCCTTAGTTGTGCTAATGGGGAGTATGGTGCAGGAGCACCCTTCTAAGGGCTTCCACTATCCCATTTTGGTTGTGAGAAGCACTTCTTCAATGAAGTTTGTAAGTACAATAAGAGATTTGGCTCACTGGTGTGTGAAGGCCTAAATAGAGGTCTTGGTTTTGTTGTGTAACTTCTTACTTTGTTGTACAGTGACACAGGGAAGATTAGCCTCCTGAGGTCATTTATTTTATAAGTGTTGTCTAAGTCTTAATATAGGGGTTAGGATAGTTTTTCTACTATAGAGTCATGTAAAAGACCTTATAATGGTCTTAGGAGTGGAGTGAGCAAAAAGTTGCTCGAGCAAGAAAAAATGCTCTAAAAGTTGCTAGCAACTTTTCCAAAGATGCTTAGCAACTTTTCTTATGTAAAGACTAAACCTTACCAAGGAGGTTCCTAACCCTAACTAGGCTATAATCCTGAGGAGAAGCCTATATTAAACATGAAAAACCCTAAGGCAAGGGTTGGAAAGCAGTGTGTACATTACATGTATGGAGGAATTTGACTGTGTATGAAAGAACAGGGTATAACAGTCATTTTAATGGCTTGAAGTGTTGAACCAGTGGGTTTCTATTGATATCTTATGGTTGTGTGATAGTATCATGTTTTATTTTACTTCATTTATCTGAATCTAGATTAGGTTTTATTGTTTTTATCTTGTATATTCTTGGTTTTGTAAGTCTGCCAGTCCACTGTCCAATTTGAAGGGACTTATGAAGTAGGACCTGTAGCTCCTATCCCCATCCTAGAATCACCATGGCCCTCTGGGATAAAGTAGTACAGAACCTACCATATATATATATATATATATATATATATATATATATATATATATGGGAGAAGGGGCCCAGTATGTAGGTGCAAACATTTGTTTGACAAAGCCCTAGGCGAGCTTGACAGTGCCCAGCTAGGAGCAGTCAGCAGACAAGGAGCTCTAGAGAGTAGAGGAAAGAGTTTCATGACATGACCTTTGGAGGTATGAAAGACACCTATATGAAGGCATAATTTCATGAAGGAGAGGGTTTGAAAAATCTTGGAGAGGTTTTGTTAAAGGCTAGTTCACTAGGTGATAGTCAAGAGACCCAAAAAGTCTTAAAACCATCAATTTTAGATTAGGCGTTGTATGACCTGTTGTGACCTGAGACCCCAAAAATCATTTAGAGTGGGTCATATGGAGTGGATGTTCTTTAGAATAGGAGTTGTGAATCCTTGAGGAAAAGGTGTCAAAATCCCTATAAAACTAGAAGGAGGGCTAATTAGGCCTCTTCCTTGTAGCCCTAAATTGCAAAGGAACCCTACAATCGGGTGATGACCCAATCTTGCTAATGCATTGAAAAGGTGCCAAATGCCCCAAAAACACCTTGGAACTCATGAAATCCTCTGTCAGAGCTTGGGAAGGAGCAGGAACCCTAAAAGAACCTTATGATTCTATGTAAGGGATAGTTGGTAGAAATGAAAGCTTGTTATGTTGGAAGATGAGAAGCTTAACTTGGTGGGCAGGTTAGTCTAGGTTAGGGGATCCTTAGATGAATAAGGAATCCTATAGACCATCAGAGGTGTCAGAATAACACTTGGATCCTAGAGAGGATCAGGGCATAGACTAGCTAATCTATCCTAGCCTCCCCATCAGAAGAGATACCTGAGACTACAAGGATAAAGGAAAGAAGGCTAGCTACCTAGATTCTTGCAAAGATGAAGATACTGACACTGAACCTGATGAAGACATTGAGATGGTATTTTTAGCTGTGAAAGATGATTCATATGAAGATGAAAGGTATGTAGAAACTACACTCATATCTAAGGTTCGCAAGAATGACATCTGGATTATAGATAGTGGCTGCACTCACCACATGACCGGTGACAAAGAAAAGTTTATTACTTTTCAGTATTATAATGCTGGTACAGTAAGAATGGGTAATGATACACCTTGTCTAGTTGAAGGTAAAGGAACTATAATGTTGAATAACCTGATTAAATATGAAAATGCTTATTAGGTAAAAGGATTGAATTATAATCTGTTGAGTGTTTCTCAGCTGAATAATTCAAGTCATAGAGTAGAATTTGAGAAAAAGAAGGCAAAGATCTTCAATGAATCAGGAAAAATGATTGGTACTGGTGAACATACTAAAGGTAACTTATTCTATCTGAATGATACTAACACCACTTTCTTAGTGACTAGAAACAAAGACATATGGCTGTGGCACAAAAGATTGTGTCATGTGAATTTTGACAATAGGATAAATATAAGCAGAAGAAGAAATGTAAGAGGCTTACCAATGATGACAAAGCCAGACAACCTCATGTGCAAAAATTGTCAAAAAGGTAAAATGACAAAGTCTAGTTTCAAAAGTAAAACTCATACATCTGATGATATTCTAGAATTAGTCTATACTGATTTATGTGGACCTATGAGGACAAAGAGCTATTATGGAGATAGATATTTTATTCTCTTTGTTGATGATTACTCTAGAATAATGACAGTTATGTTTCTAAAAGATAAATCTGAAGAATTTAATATGTTTAAGTGGTATAAGGCTATAGTAGAAAAACAAAGTGGTAAGAATTTGAAATGTTTGAGATCGGATAGAGGAGGAGAATTTATATCAGATGAATTCAGTAATTTTTGTAATGAGCATGGTATAAAAAGAGAGGTTTATGCACCAAGAATACCACAAAAAAATGGGATTGCTGAGAGAAGGAACATATCAATAGTTGATTTTGCAAGAACACTAATGATAGAGAAAGAAATCACCCAAATCTTCTAGAGGGAAGTTGTCAGCACTGTTTTCTATACACTTAACACGGTACAATTGAAGAGGGACACAAAGAAGACACCTTATGAGCTATGGTATGGTAAAACACCCAATGTAAGTTACTTCAAGATCTTTGGTAGTCAATGTTATGTCTTGAAGCATGATAGAAATGGAAAGATTGATGCCAAAAGTGATGAAGGTATTTTTCTAGGGTATTCTACCAAAAGAAAATCTTTTAAATGTCTTATCAAGGCCTCTAACAAAATAGTTTAAATTACAAATGTAAAGATTGATGAGTTTGAAGAAAAGAATAAGTTGGAAAGTAGAAAATAACCAGAAGACTACAACAAGTTTGTATATTGTGAAGAACCCAACACCCTACCTGAGAAACAGTACTTAATCCTAGAACAACAAAATGTTGCAACCGATGGTCAGACTATTGTTACCGACGGTCAAGATAATGATCAAGAAAATGTGCAAGGTAATGAAGAACATAATGAAGATCAAGAAAATGATCAAACTGATAGACAAAGAATTGTACCTATATTTGCAATATATGTAAGAAGGAACCATCCAGAGATCCAGATCATAGGAGATAAGAAAGATGGTACAAGAACAAGAAGTAAGTCTTTAACCTCAAATTGTTTAATTTGTGAGTTTGAGCCAAAGTTTGTCAATGCTGCACTAGATAATGAAGAATGGATAAGTGCTATGAATAATGAGATTGAGCAGATTGAGAAGAAAAAAACATGGTCACTTGTGCAAAGACCAAATGACAAGAATGTCATTGGTACAAAATGTATATTCAGGAATAAGTTGAACGAGAATGGTGAAGTTACAAGGAAGAAAGAAAGACTAGTATGCAAGGGGTATGCACAAGAAGAAGGTATAGACTATGGAGAAATATTTGCACCCATTGCTAGGCTAGAAGGAGAACAATACTACTTGCTTATGCTGCATATAAAGGATTCAAAGTATATCAAATGGATGTCAAGTCAGCATTCCTAAATGGAATATTTGAAGAAGAGGTATACATTGAGCAACCAGAAGGGTTTGTAGATCCAGACAAGAGGAACATGGTATGTAGACTTCACAAAGCCTTGTATGGATTGAAACAAGCTCCTATAGCCTAGTATGAATGACTTCATTCTGATCTAATAAGTATTGGATTCATAAGGACTAGTTAAAACAATAATCTTTATTTAAAAGAAGATACTAATGCTAACACTTTGATTCCTAAAATATTTGTTGATGATATCATATTTGGAGGCAATGATATGCTATTCAAATCATTTTCTGATCAGATGAGAAAATAATTTGAGATGTCTATGTTTGGAGAGACCAAGTTCTTTCTTGGTCTACAGATCATTCAACAAAGTGAAGGTATTTTCATTACACAGTCTAAATACATCAAAGAGGTCCTGAAAATATTCAAGATGGAAGAGTCCAAGCCAGTTGAAACACCGATGGATACTAGATATAAGTTAACAAAGGAAGACAAGACAATAGAGGTAAATCAGACTTTGTACAGATCAATGATTGGAAAACTCATGTATGTTTTACACACTAGACCAAATATTGCACATGCAGTAGGAATTGTTGCTAGACTTTCTACTAACCTCGGGGAATCTCATATCACTGTTGTGAGAAGAATCCTAAGATATCTGAAGAATACTAAGAAATTTGGTTTGTGGTATAAAAGAGAAGGAAAATGTGAACTAAAAGTGTTTACCGATGCTGATTGGGTTAGAAATCTTGATGACCGAAAGAGCACAACTGGAGGAGCATTCTTTATGGGTGACATACTTGTCACATGGATTAGCAAAAAGAAAGGATGCAACTCTTAGTCTACTGCAGATGTATAATATGTTGTTGTTGTTGCTGCAAATTGCTCAAATATTCCATGGATCAAACAATTGCTGGAAGGTATGCATATGAAGATCTCACAATGAGTGATTATCTATTGTGATAACACCAGTGCAATAAACATTTTCAATAATTCAGTCATGCATTCCAAGACTAAACACACTGCAATCAAGTATCATTATTTAAGAGAACAAGTTCAAGAAAAAGAGGTGATACTTGAGTATGTGCAATCAAAAGAGAAATTAGTAAAAAAAGAAAGAAGATTATCCATTATCAGATTACTCCAACAGGGAGAGATTATATCCAAAGAGAGAGTTGTTGATAAAAGACAGAGACATCAAAGAAAAAGAAAATTCAAAAGAGAGATATTGACACAAGGAAAGGACATAACACATTAGAAATAGTATAGTGTAATAATATTGTATGTTTCTATCAATGCCAAAGGGAGAGATTGATGACATGTAACTGATTAAATATTTGATAATGTTAAGTTGATGATAATGTAAGACATTAAATCAGTTAATGGTTTGTATTTTTATTGATGTCAACTTGATATCATCTATACGATCATGTATATAATGCCAAAGACTTCAAAGAATCAATAGAACAAAGACTATGTCTTTAGCAGTGCATAAAAGTCAAGTATTCACTAAGTGATAGATAACACCGATGGAGTGCACACCATCGCTGAAGGCAAAGAACCAAAGTGATAGTGATACCCGAAGAGAACAAGAAAATATTGCTTGATGAAGAAAAATCACAGGATGTCCGATGAGCTGAGAACAAAGTTTCCCGATGAGTAAAATCCAATGATGCCCGATGGACGGAGATCCCAAAGTTGACTAGAGTCACACTGACAAAACTGGTAGTTGTCACCAATGACTAACTGTAGAGTTGATTGACAGAATAGAGAGTTCATAAAATGACTAAATATCTAGCTAGAAAGAGCTAAAGATAGACTTAAATGGTTGTTTTCATTATTTTATTCAACCAGAATTAAGTGATTGATTTAAAGAAGATTTGTACAATTGGAAAAAAGATAACTACAAGATAAATCAAGAGTTATACTTTAAATCAGATTGGCTGGGTTGTTTTTCATGCCAAGAATCAAGAATCAAGAAATGGTGAATATCATGTCTATATGAGAGACAAGCTTAATTCATTTCTGAATCATCGCGAAGAGGGGGAGTGAATAAAAAGAAGATGTTGAAGAGAAAATGATGAAGGATAACTTCATACAATCCTGATCAATCAATTTGAAGGAGAGCTAAAGAATTTTGTAGACACCGATGAACAATGAAGCACAGCATCACAAAGCAAAAAGTGTGGAGCACAAAGAATTAAATTGATACATTGATCAGAGAGGTAATGTACTTAAATAGATCTTAAAATCTACAATTCAAGTTGCATTAGAAATAGGTCATTATCTTTTAGTTTAACCATTGAAGCATCAAGTCTCTTAACAGAGCATGACTTAAAAGTCTTCTATATATTGAGGTACATCCCAAGGATTGCCAAAAAGGTTGATTCATGAAAGTAGCACTAGATTGTCCTAAAGCCTATTGACAGTCTAAGAAGGAGGCTGATTCAAGGATGGTAGCAAACTGAGATGACCGATACTAAGTGACAACCTCTATGTATAAAATCCTCTAACAAGGTCACACCTAACAGTGTGTTTGTAACCATTAACAATGTTGGCTCTTAACAGGGCTCACTTTAGAAGAGTGAAAAATTTGGGGCATCGGTCCTAGTGGCTTTTCCCTTAACAAGGTTTCCATGTTAAAATCCTTGTGTTATGTATATATGGTTTATTAATTTTCTATTTTATATTTCACATACACATTTCTGGATTTATCTGTATACTCTGCATATTTATTGAGTGTCAGTAAATAAGTTTTACTGCTTATTGGTAAACAAGGAGAATAAGGTTAGAAAAGGAAAGCCAACTGTGAGGACTCACCACGACCCATCATAGATTTATTGTTCGATCAGACTTTGATACTTTATGTTTTGATACATTGATACACTTTTTTATTATCCTGACAGAGACTTGTGATAATTATGATATGATGATGATTATATTGTGTGGATTACATTTTGATATGGATTAGACCTAGAACAGGTGGTTGATTTGGATTATATATGTTTAGATCAGTGAATTGATGAGAAGACCGAATCATGATTAGACTTGAATATTTTATGGATGTTATGTCATGGTGATTAAGGAATTCTTATGTTTTAAATATTTATGTATGAAAATTTCAATTAGAGGCTTAATTCTTCTTATATATTAATGTTGCAAATTATAAATTGAAAATACATATATTGCATGTAATTTTATCATCTTGAACTACTGATACTCGAAGTTTAGTGTGCAGGAATGGGAACCATAGAATTTTTTAGAGAATCATGGCTAAACACATGTGAATTGAGTAAGCCAAGGTTTAATCCAATAAGGGGTTGAAACCTCATTGTAATGTGACCCTTGTTGTAAATGTAATCTGAATGTGCGTTAATAGTTTAAATTTATGTTGTTATTTAGACATGTCATTTGTGAATGTGATGTGTATTTTGTTGGTGTCACTTGACACTTGTGTTGTCCATGTGGATAGTGACATGTCAATTAGGGCTTGGGCAAGAATCACTTAAAATTTTATGATACTATATTAATCACTTGAATATAGATGCCTTGTAGGGATCCCATCATCTTGGAACTCGGATTTGAACCTTAGGGGTACTTTAGAGGGATTAAAAGTGACCCTAGAGTGTATTTTTGACAAAAAATAGTTAACCCTAATGGGGTACCTTGGGTTAGGGTTAGTTTTTACCTATGGGAGAAACCTAGGTCACCATTATGACTCTCCAAAATGCCTACTTTTCAAAAGTAGAAAAAATAGAGATGGCCTCTTGCATCTAACTTGTCCCACACTCCTTGCTAAACTATTAATTAAGAGGGGAGGCAAAAAGGCTAGTTGTCATATCTCATCATTGCTAGTTCTTGAGTACCTTTTTGGGGGTCTTTTTTGAGGGTTTTAGGAGACTTAGTGGGTGTTCACCCACTCTCTAATTTTAGAGATAATTAGGGCTTTAGAAGGAGAAAAGATAAGGATTTTGGCTCTTCTCAAGTTTCATTTTGCCATAAAACATTTGGAAGGTTGGTTTATTTTTCCATGGAGTGCTTGATTTGTTGCAAGAAAATTTGATGTATTATTTTATGAATATGAAATCTTTTATTAGATTCATGTATGTAATCTTGTGTAGTTTTTTAGTATGTAAATTGTGTTGTCATGTGTTGGGTAGGGAATGCATTTGGATTTTTGTATCAAATTTTGTTCTTTGGATTGGGAGTGTTGTTCATGGGAGTGAAGGCATTACTCACCCTTGGGAATGGAAGAAGTGGCCTTGGGTGAAGGGGTTAGTTGGGATCTACATTGTAGTGAGAGTCTCTTCTCTTGGAGAAGAGGGATAAATTCATGGAGTATGGGCTCCATGAAGTCATGTTGAAAATATTGTATTTTAACATAGAAATGGCCAATGTGTATATGGAAGCAATGTCAATATTGCTTTGGAGAGGCATGGAAAAATTTTGTTGAAAAAATTAGAAATTGGTAATGACATTCTCCTCCTTGGAAAAACCCACCTTCACCCTACTTCAATGGGTTTGTAAAACTCATTTGTGAGACCTTAAATTGGTAGTTTATTATTGTTTTTGTGCATACAGAATGTTGTGAAAATTTGGATGGAAAACCTTGTTTAGCCATGGTTCTCCAAGCTCGGGGATGGCCTCATTGAGGCCTTGGTTGGGAAGTGAGCTTCCCATGGTATCCCTCATGAAATTTGAAGGTTTTTGAAGTCATGAAGATGATGAATGAAGCTTGAAAGAAACCCTTATTTGGAGTAGTTGTGTGCAAGCAACTTCAATGTTGTATAGTCACTCTTGTATTAAAATTTATTTTATTGATTGTTGTAATGTTCAATTTTGAAGCTTCTCAAGCTAGATGTGGAGGGATATCCTTCTAATGTAATGATTTATTAAAAGAAAACATGTTGTGTACCACTCAAGTATTGAGTAAATTTATCATCTTGAAGAGGTTGAAATGTAGATTGTAAGATTATCATGTTGTAAAAGATAGAATCCTTAGTTCATGAATATTGCATTTTCATTCATAAAAGAAAAGAAGTTAATCATCCATGAATAGAATGGTACCTAATATTGAAAGAGAAGAATAATATTATAGTTTCAATTGTAACCACCTGAATTTGGTCTGTTGCAACTATGGACCCTATTTGCCCTAAGTGTGATCATACCCTCGATTTATGTCCAAATGACCCTGTTACTGCTTGGCATAATTCTTTAAATCAATTTAATACCCTGGGTTATTTTTATCACTGATTTATATTAACTATTATAGCCATACAATTCAAATCAATTTCAACCAATCAAATCAAATCAAAATCGAACATGGCTATAGTATTTAATTATAAAAGAATTAAATAAATCCCTAAATCAAATACCCACTTGCAATTAACCCATTCCCCTAGCCTATTTAATTTAATTAAAATGGCTATAGTTCTCTAATTATTAAAATGCAATTTCATTGTTTAAATAATTAATTCCTATGTTTTTAAATGAATTAAATAAGTTTATTTCATTTATTAATATTCCCCTAAACCCCAACCTAACCTATCTCAACCACTTCTACCCTGGGTTCTAAC
>MU226278.1:3554166-3577112 GCA_018584345.1 Thuja plicata | reverse complement strand
TTTCATAGCTTAATTACATGCTTTCTAATCATTTAGCTTAGTTTTCAATTAAATCTCTCATTTTTAGGAGTGTATTGTCACTGAATGGTGCATAATCTGAGGGCATGATTATGGCATTTTTCAAACTTCCTAGATAGGGAGCAATAAGTCAGTTTTAGTGATTTGTATCTAACCTTTGCTCTTTTATACTATTTTTCACTAATCTAATGACTTATTGAAGTGTTGTGTCACAGGTAATAGGTGCATCATTTGACACGCACATCATTCACTTCAATCTTAAAAAATTTTGCATCTTAAAAACCTCCTAGATTCAACTTTCTTCAATAGAAATCTGCATTTTAATCTCAGCACTTGAGGAGGAGAAATAACTTTGAAATCAAGAAAAAATTTAAGTAGTTAGAATGTCAACATGAAATTTAGTAAATACTATTGGTCCCTATTGTATATTGTTTAATAAATCAATCCTAATATGCACTATGATCTTCTACAAAAAAAAAGTGAACCAAGCAAATCAAAATGTAAGAGCTTATAACAAAGCCCATAGCATTTTCTAGATTTAGAGCATAAAAAGCTCTCTGAAATTTGTATGCGAAAGAAAATATTCTCTTACCACAGAGAATATTCCTTTCCCAAATGTGCTTCCCTCTAATTAAATTTTAAATCCTATCTCAGTAATTTGAAAATGCAATTTAATCCTAATTACTAAGCTAAACTCACCTTGATTCTACCCCCTTTTGTGGGCCCCACCTCTATCTCTTACCTTTTTCTTTAATATTGTTGTGCTAAGTCAAAAAACAATTAAATCAGTTTCAAAAAGGGGCTTCACTACTTGGGATGTGCCCCCCTTTGCCTTGTTGTCCTCTTCCCTAAGCAATGTAACATGTCCTTTGAAAAGTCAACCCTTCTCCCCATTCGAATTACCTTGGGAGGAAGAGATCTTGGGTGGGTCCAAGCAAATCATCACCTCCATTCTATAGAAAAATGTGCCACCTTTCTTGCTGTGAAATTTATCTCCTTTCATGAAAAATTTTATGCAATGGTTGGTGAGTAGATGGTGGGTCCCTCCCCCTATGCTTGTTCTTTCCAACCTGCATATTGGGAATTCGGTCCCCTTCACCTTTGTATTTTGATTTTTTACCTTGCCTTAGGAAATGTTAAAGTAATTAATTAGTAGGTAGTATGGTGGGCCTAGTGTATGTCTTGTCTCCCTGTACTCTCCCCTATTTACAGATTTTAAAACCCATGCAATATTTTATTTGTAAATAAAGGGATAGATTAATTGTTAGTGGGTAGTTAGGGTTAGAAGTTAATGGAGAGTTAGATGTGTAAGTTTATAGGTTAGTTAGAAGTTAGTTGATAGTTAAGCTAGTTAATTAGGATTTTTTTTATATATTAATTTTATTTCTTATTGATAGCATTTTTCCTTGCACATTATATTAATTTAATGAGGTAGCATGTAATATTAGGTATATAACCTTAGTGTTTTAACTTTAATTAGTGTTGGGTCCATTTAGTATATTAATCATGTCTTAATTTTAATTGATATTAGAACCCTTTTGTTAATGTAATAGCTCATTATTTTAAATGGAGACTTGCCCTTAGTTGTTTAGGTTAAATTATTATGGAGAGATTTTGTGAATTTAATAAATCAGAATTTTTGTCTAAAGTATTAATTAGTCTATTAGAGAGGCGAATTGCTTTGTTGATTAAATTGTATAGTTATTGTATAATTTTAATTTATTATCAAAATAAAAGGGGGATTATATTTCTCTTGTATTCAAGGGATTTGTGTTATGCTCGATTGTAATTAAAAGTAAATTTAAATATTGAATTAGGAGATATCTCAAATGTCTAAATAAAAAGATTAATTTAAAGTCATATGTTAGGAATTGATGGATTAAAAATGCATGTTGTTTTTATCTTAGGAGAATAATTTTATTAATGATGTTAGTAGGTTAGAAAATCAGATTTGATTTTAGCTATTGGATTTTAATTAATAGTTGTGGATATAGTAAAATTATTATTCAATTTTAATCTTGTCAATTGTTAAATGTTTCATGTATGATTGGTAGTAGAGTTTGTATCTAACTAGACTAGAGCTAGTAGTTAATGTTAATCAGAACTAGAATTAAACATATTAGGTTGTAATCTAGGTGTATAGTTAAGTAAGCATTAGGGCAATCTAGATCAGCATATGTTCTTAACCACTAACTACCATTATGACTCTAAAAAAGGAATCAGAGTTAGATCTACCTGAGTTGAGTATCCATATAACCCAGGGAACTAGTCGATACCTTATTCCGCATCAGTTTGTGGCATGACCCTTATTCAATCTACGTATAAACCTTGTAATTTGAAGGTTAACTCTATCTTGCTAACACCTTTCCAACTCAACCATTGTTAGTTGTACATACTTATGTGCTTTTATAAAAAAAAAAATTTGTTTGTGTGTTTTCCCCTAGTTTTGGGCATAAAATTTTGGTATCAGAGCCAGTGTTTCAACACAAGGAACCTAACCCATTACATTTCAACTCATTCTAAACTTTAATCATTGTGTAGAATGCCTACGGTCACCAGAACTAACCGATGAGGTAGAGGTTGTAGAGCTCCCCGTGTAGGGGCAGGACATGAGGATCCACCACCAAGATATTATGGATGTTCTCCAAAACCTGATTGGGGTGATTCAGTAGAGACTATCACCTTTAGTTCAGCAGCAGGTTCCTAAAAGGGAAGCACATGTTTGAAAAAATGAGAGAGTAGTTAGCAGAGAGAGGAGTAGGAGTCCTCCACCCAGGTTTGTTGAGGGTCACGATGAACAGGAGGGTGAGTCAGTTCATCAGGTTGTTATACCATGCGAGCATGAGTTATGTGCCAAGGAGAGAAACCCTAGAGATGTTGGAGATGAGATTCAAGAGTTATTACGACTCCATCCACCCTTATTTTTGGGATCCACTGATGGGTCAGTAGAAGAGGCCTGGTTACAAAGTTTATAGTGATGTTTTGGATTGCGCCCTTATGGGAGTAATCTAAAGGCACGAATATCAGTTCATCTCCTACGGGAAAAGGCTTCCACTTGGTGGGAGCAGGAGGTGTCCATTGGTGGAGTGAGTATTGACACACTCACTTGGGAAACTTTTGAGACCCGTTTCCATGAAAGATATCTCTCCGAGAATTTCAGACAGAGACTGATAGAGGAGTTCCATGATCTCTAATAGAGAGGCCTCACAGTGAACCAGTAGGAGAGTTGGTTTCTTGAGCTCCTTTCATATGTTGATTACATGAAGGATGAAAAACTGTGTATTCACCATTTCATCAAGGGACTTAATATGTCTCTTTAGAGCACAGTACATCTAGCATTCCCTACCATGTTCAGAGGAGCAGTTGAGATGACACTTGTATCCAAGGAGATCCATACTAGACAGGAGTCTTGGGATCGGTCCTAGCACCGAAACCCCTCTTCCCAGTAGTTAGGATAGTAGAGACCCCCTTGGAAGGGGAAATAGAATTAGTCAGTAGGATCCTTTAAGGGTCAACAGTTTGAGCAGCAGAGATCCCAACAGGATTCCAGACAGAGGCATTCATAGGGTTATTAGGGCTCTAAGCCCAAATAGTGACAGTCCCAAGGCCCTAGATAGGATCATAGGGCATAGAACCCTTAGACATAGTTATTTAGGACTCAGCAGTCCTCTAGGGGTGGATACAGTAGTTCTAGCAGGACCGGTGGGTCACAGCAGCCTAGGACACAAGGAGTGCAGATTTAGACTCATGGGCCATGTTACACTTGTGGTGATATGGGTCATTTGGCAAGAGAGTTCCCATAGGGAAATTAAGCCAATGGTCAGAGAGGGGCTACCTCAGAGCCTACAGTTGGAGATATGGGTAGATCCCATAGAGTTTTTACAATGGTTGATAACCGTCAGGCTGAGAATTAGGCCACGGTCATTGAGGCCATAGGTATGATTCAAGGTACCAATGTTTCTATCTTGTTTGATTCAGGAGTGACAGACTCCTTTATATCTCCCTATGTAGTGGTGCATTGCGGGTTGGTGGCAGTTAGACAAGATGTCGGTTGGGAGGTTGAGTTAGCTTCTGGAGCTAGAGTCTCTATTTGTTCCTTACTTCGTAGTTGTCAGATTCATATTGGAGACCTTATCATGATGAATTATCTCTGCATTACCCCTCTAGGTTCTTATGATGTAGTCCTTGGCATGGATTGGCTATGTTCCCACAGCTCCAAGGTGGATTATCATTAGAAGCGGTTTGAGTGTGTTGATGATCATGACACTCCTATGGTGATATTTGGGGTGCAAAGACCCATATCCCTTTGCATTATTTCCACTATGCAGCTTAGGCAGTGCGTGTAGAAGAGATGTCAGTTATTTGCCATCACCATTAGTGATAGAGAGGAGCATTCAGGAGGAGAGCCTTCTCTCAAGGATTATCCTATTCTTCAGAAGTTTGCGGATGTATTTTCTATCGAGCTACCTAGCATGCCCCCACCTAGGGAGTTGATTTTTACATAGATCTTGTACTTAGAGCTGAGCCAATATCTAGAGCACCCTATAGGATGACCACACACGAGCTCAATGAACTCAAGATTTAGTTAGAAGAGCTCTTGGAGAAAGGGCATGTCTAACCAAGTGTATCACCTTGGGGTGCACCTATGATTTTTGTAAAGAAGAAGGATGGGTCACTTTGATTGTGCATTGATTATCGATAGCTGAATAAAGTAACAATTAAGAATCGATACCCACTTCCTAAGATTGATGACCTATTTGATAAGTTATAGGGTGCTTGAGTGTTCTTGAAGATAGCTCTGAAGTTGAGGTACCATCAGTTATGAATTGTGGAAAGTTATATCCACAAGACTGCTTTTCACACGAGGTATGGTCACTATGAGTTCATAGTAGTGCCATTTAGCCTCAAGAATGCTCCAGTTGTGTTCATGAGCCTCATAAATGGAGTATTTCATACATTTTTGGATAAATTTGTGATAATATTCCTCGATGATATTCTGATATATTCTCGCAATGAGGAGCATAAGGAGCATCTGAGATAGGTTCTGCAACATTTGAGAGAAAATCAGTTATATGGTAGCTTGTAAAAGTGTGCCTTCTTTAGACCTGAGGTGCACTATCTTGGTCATGTTATATCTGGTGATGGGATCTCTGTAGACCCATCATAGATTAGAGCTATTATGGATTGGCCAGCACCCACTAGTGTCACTAAGGTCAGGAGTTTTATGGGCTTAACAGTATATTATAGATGCTTTGTGTTAGGATTTTCTAGAGTGGCTCATCCCATCACCTCCCTCAAGAGAAAGGGGAAAAGGTATGAATGGATAGAGAAGTGTAAAAGAGCTTTTGAGGAGCTCAAGAGATCTCTCACTAGTGCACCTATTTTAGCAGTGTCAGATCCTTCAACAATTTTTTTTTTTTGTACTGATGCTTCATTGGATGGTTTAGGAGTAGTCCTTATGTAGGAGGGTCGTCCTATAGCTTTTGAGTCTAGGAAGCTAAAGAATCATGAATTTAATTATCCTACTCATGACCTAGAGCTCGCAGTGGTGGTTCATGCTTTAGTGAGATGATGACATTTTCTTCTAGGTCACCGATTTCAGCTTCATTCAGATCACCAGAGCTTACAATATATCTTTACACAACCCAATCTTAATGCTAGGCAGAGGAGATGGATGGAGTTTTTATGTGAGTATGATTTTGATGTTCATTACATCAAGGCAAAGGATAATGTAGTTGTAGATGCCTTGAGTAGGAGGTGACATGAGCTCTCATCTATGACTTCTAGTATAGATTTGAGGGACCGCATTTTGCATCATTTTCTAGTGGATGGACTATATGTGGAGGTTTGTCAGTTTATCCATTCTCAGAGACCCCTAGAGGGGAAATTTTTAGTTTATTCCTTATAGTTTGATGGACTTCTATGTCATAGGGGATGCATTTATGTACCTTCTATGGGTGACTTGTGGCAGTTTATTATACTTGAGGCTCACAGAGCACCTTATGCAACTCATGCTGATATGAGATAGTTGTACCATTGGTTGGGTATGAGATTGCAGATTTCTAACATTATTTCTAGATGTCTAAAGTGCTAGAGAGTGAAGGGAGAGCATGGTCATCCAGGTGGGCTCTTGCAGCCACATGAGATTGCCAAGTGAAAGTGGGATACTACATCTATGGACTTTATTGTTGGTCTCCCTATGTCTTCTCCTCACCATGATGCTATCTTGGTGACAATTGACACATTGACAAAGGTTGTCAACTTCTCACCCATGCATACTACATTCATATCATGAGACATAGCTGAGGTCTTTTTGTGGGATATTGTCAAAATTTATGGCATTCCCCATAAGATCATCTCTGATAGAGACTCCTTATTCACATAAGCCTTTTGGAGAGAGTTACAGACAACGTTGGGCACTAGGCTCAATTTTAGTACAACATATCACCCTCAGATAGATGGCCAGACTGGGAGGGTTAACCAGGTATTGGAGGATATCTTGCACATGTATGTGATGGACCATCAGGTCAAGTGGGAGGAATACCTACATCTAGTCAAGTTTTCCTATAATAATGTGCATCATTCTTCTATAGATATGCCACCATATCAGGCCTTGTATGGTAGACCATGCAGGACACCACTGAGTTGGGATAGGATTGAGGATAGAGTATCTATTGGACCTCAGTAGGTCAAGGATATGGAGCAGTAGGTTGTCTTGATTAGACAGCGCCTTAGGGAGGCTCAGGATCAACATAAGAAGTATGCAGATGCGAAGAGGGTTGATCATGAGTATATGGTTGGAGATAGGGTCTTCTTGAGAGGGCACCCACATAAGAGTCCAATCCATTTTGGAAAGGGCTCTAAGTTAGCACCTCGCTTTGTTGGACCTTTCAAGATATTGGAGAGGATAGGACTAGCTGCCTATTATTCTAGCCTTGCCACCCAACCTGTCACACATCCACAATGTGTTTCATGTATCTGTGCTACAGAAATATATTTATGATGAGTCTCACATTATAGATTGGGATGCCTTGTAGGTGGAGTCAGACAGACATCTAGTACTGGAGCCCATTTGCATTATAGCCCAATGGACCCTTACACTTTGAGGCCGAGAGCTAGACCGGGTTAGGGTCTAGTGGGACTGTTATGATGAGGTCACGACTTCATGGGACGATGCAGTGCAGATGAGATCTCAGTACCCATATTATTTTGATGAACTCTAGGAGGAAGTTCATGTCTAGTAGAGGAGGATGTGAGGCCTCACCCCGAACCATCATAGCTTTACTATTCGATCACACTTTGATACTTTATGTTTTGATGCATTGATACACTTTTTGATTATCCTGGTAGAGACTTGTGATAATTATGATATGATGATGATTATATTATATGGATTACATTTTGATATTGATTATATCTAGAACAGGTGGTTGATTTTGATTATATATGTTTAGATTAGTGAATTGATGAGAAGACTGAATCATGATTAGACTTGACTATTTTACGGATGTTATGTCATGGTGATTAAGAAATTCTTATGTTTTAAACATTTATGTATGAAAATTTTAATTAGAGTCTTAATTTTGCTTATATATTAATGTTGCAAATTATAAATTGAAAATACATATATTGCATGTAATTTTATCATCTTAGACTACTGATGCTCGAAGTTTAGTGTGCACGAATGGGAACCATGGAATTTTTTAGGCCCCGTTTGTTTACAGAATTGGAATTTGAGTCAAAACCTGATTATCTCAAAATCAGGTTTTGAAATTTTGATTTTGTATATTTGGAAGATGTTTTGGACCGTTTGGTTGACCCAGATGATGGATGAGACAATCCATCTTCTATGTTTGATTGCCAATGTTGATATTAGAATTAGAATTGAGAATTTCAAATACTAGTCAATACTGATGCTGCATTCGGCCGCTATTTGCGAGTAAGGAATAAATGAGGCAGCCCTCTTTGGAATTTGGTAAGGAGATGAGGAGATATAGTTTCTTGCTCACTTCCTCTACCCACAAGTGTTTCAGGAGGTGATTCCATCCCCTGCAAACTGTGTAGAATCAAAATAGGCATTCCAATGGCAAGCCGCTTCAGTATCTCACCCACCAAATCATCTGCAATCTCCATTTTGGGGGTGAAGAAGAAAATGAATTATCGGATGCCCCATGGATCAAGACCTTATCCAAGCTATGAAAGATGATCCAAGATATGTAAGATGATCATCAACGATACTAGTTGCAACAGAAATTACTGTCAAAGGATTAACATTTGCATGGTATAGGAGTTGACCCAGGCTATTTCGTTGGCGGGAAATTAAATTTAAAATGTAAAATTTGATTTCTAATTCCACATTTCGGGTGGGAAGACGCTGCCACCCATTTTTTGGCCTAAACCAGGTTCTGGGCTTTAAAACCCAAATTATAAATAAGTAAAACAAACAATGGATTATGGAAAAAATTGGAACTCTCACTGCCAATTCCGGTTGAATTTTCGCAAACAAACGGGGCCTTAGAGAATTAGGGCTAAACACATGTGAATTGAGTAAGCCAAGGTTTAATCTAATAAGTGGTTGAAACCTCGTTGTAATGTGACCCTTGTTGTAAATATAATTTGAATGTGCGTTAATAGTTTAAATTTATGTTGTTATTTAGATATGTCATTTGTGAATGTGATGTGTATTTGTTGGTGTCACTTGACACTTCTGTTATCCATGTGGATAGTGACATGTCAATTAGGGCTTGGGCAAGAATCACTTAACCTTTTATGATACTATATTAATCACTTTCATATAGATGCCTTGTAGGGATCCCATCATGTTGGAACTCGGATTTGAACCTTAGGGGTACTTTAGAGGTATTGAAAGTGACCCTAGAGTGTATTTTTTACCAAAATTAGTTAACCCTAAGGGCGTACCTTGCGTTAGGGTTAGTTTTTACCTATGGAAGAAACCTAGGTCACCATTATGACTCTCCAAAATTCCTACTTTTCAAAAGTGGGGAAAATAGAGGTGGCCTTGTGCATCTAACTTATCCCACAGTCCTTGCTAAACTCTCAATTAAGAGGGGAGGCAAAAAGGCTAGTTTTCATATCTCATCATTGCTAGTTCTTGAGTACCTTTTTGGGGGTATTTTTTGAGGGTTTTTGGGAGACTTAGTGGGTGTTCACCCACTCTCTAATTTTAGAGATAATTAGGGCTTTGGAAGGAGGAAAGATAAGGATTTGGGCTCTTCTCAAGTTTCATTTTGTTATAACACATTTGGAAGGTTGGTTTCTCTTACCATAGAGTGCTTGATTTGTTGCAAGAAAATTTGATGTATTATTTTATTAATATGAAATCTTGTATGAGATTCATGTATGTAATCTTGTGTAGTATTGTAGTATGTAAATTTTATTGTCATGTGTTGGGTAGGGAATGCATTTAGATTTTTGTATCAACTTTTGTTCTTTGGATTTGGAGTGTTGTTTATGGGAGTGAAGGCATTACTCACCCTTGGGAAGGGAAGAAGTGGCCTTGGGTAAAGGGGTTAGTTGGGCTCTCCATTGTAGTGAGTCTCTTTTTTAGGAGAAGAGGGATAAATTCATGGAGTATGGGCTCCATGAAGCCATGTTAGAAATATTGTATTTTGGCATAGAATTGGCCAATGTGTATATGGAAGCAATGTCAATATAGCCTTGAAGAGGCATGGAAAAATCTTGTTGAAAAAATTGAAAATTTGTAATGGAATTCTCCTCCTTGAAAAATCTCACCTTTACCCTACTTCAATGGGTTAGTAAAACTCATTTGTGAGACCTTGAATTAAGAGTTTATTGTTATTTTTGTGCATAGAGAATGTTGTGAAAATTTGGATGTGAAACCTTTTTTAGCCTTGGTTCTTCAAGCTCGGGGGTGGCCTCATTGAGGCCTTGGTTGGGAGGTGAGCTTCCCATGGTATCCCTTATGAAATTTGAAGGTTTTTTAAGTCATGAAGATGGTGAATGAAGCTTGAAAGAAACTCCTATTTAAAGTAGTTGTGTGCAAGCAACTTCAATGTTGTATAGTCAGTCTTGTATTGAAATTCATTTTGTTGATTATTGTAAAGTTCAATTTTGAAACTTCTCAAGCTAGATATGGAGGGATATCCTTCTTATATAATGATTTATTAAAGAAAATAAATTTTGTGTACCACTCAAGTATTGATTAAAGCTATCATCTTGAAGAGGTTGAAATATAGATTGTAAGATTATCATGTTATAAAAGATAGAATTCTTAGTTCATAAATATTGCATTTTCATTCCTAAAAGAAAAGAAGTTAATCATCCATGAATATAATGGTACCTACTATTGAAAGAGAAGAATAATATTATAGCTTCATTTACTTCAATCTTAAGAAATTTTGCATCTTGAAAACCTCCTATATTCAACTTTCTTCAATAGAAATCTGCATTTTAATCTCAGCTCTTGAGGAGGAGAAATAACTTTGAAATCAACAAAAAATTCAATTAGTTAGCATGTCAACATGAAATTAAATAAATACTATTGGTTCCTATTGTATATTGTTCAATAAATCAATCCTAATATGCACTATGATCTTCTACAAAAAAAAAGTGAACCAAGCAAATCAAAATGTAAGAGCTTATAACAAAGCCCATAGCATTTTCCAGATTTAGAGCATAAAAAGCTCTCTAAAATTTGTATGGAAAAGAAAATATTTTCTTACCATAGATAATATTCCTTTCCCAAATGTGCTTCCCTCTAATTAAATTCAAAATCCTATCTCAGTAATTTAAAAATGTAATTTAATCCTAATTACTAAGCTAAACTCACCTTGATTCTACCCCCTTCCGTGGGCCCCACCTCTATCTTTTACCTTTTGCTTTAATATTGTTGTGCTAAGTCAAAAAAACAATTAAATTAGTTTCAAAAAGGGGCTGCACTACTTGGGATGCACCACCCTTTCCCTTGTTGTCCTCTTCCCTAAGCATTCTTACATGTCCTTTGGAAAGTCAACCCTTCTCCCCATTCGAATTACCTTGGGAGGAAGAGATCTTGGGTGGGTCCCAAAAAACTATCACCACCCTTCCCTAGAAAACTGTGCCACCTTCTTTGCTGTGAAATTTCTCTCTTTTCATTCTAAATTCCATGCAATGGTTGGTGAGTAGATGGTGGATCCCTCCCCCTATGCTTGTCCTTTTCAACCTGCATGTTGGGAATTCAGTCCCCTTCACCTTTGCATTTTGGTTTTTTGCCTTGTATTAGGAAATGTTAAAGTAATGAATTAGTAGGTAGTATGGTGGGCCTAGTGTATGTCTTGTCTCCCTATACTCTCCCCTATTTGCAGATTTCGAAACCTATGCAATATTTTATTTGTAAATAAAGGGATAGATTAGTTGTTAGTGGGTAGTTAGGGTTAGAGGTTAATGGAGAGTTAGATGTGTAAGTTTATAGGTTAATTAGAAGTTAGTTGATAGTTAAGCTAGTTAATTAGACTTTTTTCTATATATTGATTTTAATTCTTATTGATAGCTTTTTCCCTTGCACATTATATTAATTTAATGATGTAGCATGTAATATTAGGTATATAACCTTAGTATTTTAATTTTAATTGGTGTTGGGTTCATTTAGTATATTAATCATGTCTTAATTTTAATTGATATTGGAACCCTTTTGTCAATGTAATAGCTCATTATTTTAAATGGATACTTTTCCTTAGTTGTTTAGGTTAAATTATCATGGAGAGATTTTGTGAATTTAATAAATCAAAATTTTTGTCTAAAGTATTGATTAGTCTATTAGAGAGGCAAATTGCTCAGTTGATTAAATTGTATAGTTAATCTATAATTTTAATTTATTATGAAAATAGAAGGGGGATTATATTTCTCTTGTATTCAAGGGATTGGGGTTATTCTCGATTGTAATTAAAAGTAAATTTAAATGTTGAATCAAGAGATATCTCAAATGTCTAAATAAAAAGATTAATTTAAAGTCGTATGTTAGGAATTGATGGATTAGAAATGCATGTTGTTTTTATCTTAGGAGAATAATTTTATTAATGATGTTAGTAGGTTAGGAAATCAGATTTGATTTTAGCTATTGGATTTTAATTAATAGTTATAGATATAGTGAAATTATTATTCAATTTTAGTCTTGTCAATTGTTAAATGTTTCATGTATGATTGGTAGTAGAGTTTCTATCTAACTAGACTAGAGCTAGTAGTTAATGTTAGCCAAAACTAGACTTGAACGGATTAGGTTGTAATCTAGGTGTATAGTTAAGTGAGCATTAGGGAAACCTAGATCAGTGTATGTTCTTAACCACTAACTACCATCATGATTCTAAATAAGGAATCAGAGTTAGATCTACGTAAGTTGAGTATCCATATAACCGGGGGAACCAGTTGATACCCTATTCCATATCAGTTTGTGGTATGCCCCTTATTCAATTTACGTATAAACCTTGTAATTTGAAGGTTAACTCTATCTTGCTATCACCTTTCCAACTCAACCATTGTTAGTTGTACGTACTTATGTGCTTTAAAAAAAAATCATGTGTGTGTTTTGCCCTAGTTTTGGGCATGACACCGATAGACAATTAATCAATATAAGTATTTCATGGCATGCATCTTGTAAGGGACATAATAATCTGAGGTTTATTTTATTGGTGGTTAGAATAAAGAAATTTTTTTGAAGCCACTGATTCACCCCCCCTTCGTAGTTATTACCATATTTTGTATAAGTGCTATGAATGATGAGATTAAGTAGATTGATACTTTAGGTATGTTGGGTTGTATTCCTATTTCTATCTTGTTTGACACTGGTGATAATAATTATTTTATTTCCCCTTCTCTTTTGGAGTGATTTAGGTTGGTCATAGTAAATTAGTAATTTTGGTGATAACTTGAATTAAATTTTGATTATAGGATACAAAAAGATACCCTTATCTATGATTGCATGTCAGATATTGCCACCTTCATGATCATTGTTGATCTTTACATCATTTGTTTGGATTTTTGTGGATTGGTTTTTGGAATAGACTAGTTTGATGCTCATTGAGATATAATTGATTGTTACCATAATATGATTGAGTGTTTCAATAATTTTTGTAAAGATTTGGAGATTATAGGTGTTGAAAGACCCATAACACTACACATGATTTATACACTTTGTAACACCCTAAAATTGGCATCTTGCAACCCTAACCAATTTTGTTGCATTTGTCATTCTTCTGAATCATAAAAAGTCCTATTGTACTAGGCAATTCTCAGTTTTGACTGACTCTACTCGACCTGAGTGTCAAATGCAGAAAATTCTCAATCTGCATTAATCATACATTATATTTAATTCTTAAATATCTATTGCCTAAACAAACCCCTGTGATCGAATTAATTTAATTATAAAGTTCTAGCACTTTAATTAAATTAAATTCACCCCTTTTAGCTAAAACACATAAAAAAGGAATTAAATAATATTTAATTATTAAATAAATATCCTCATTTCAATAATTGAATTTAATTATTTAAATAATTGAGAAAAACACATGTATGAGGTCATACTTTATTTATTTAATTAAACATTCTCTCAAAAATATTCTCTTCAGTTCAGATATGGAAGTTTTGAATTAACTGTGCTTTAAAGAGAAAGAAAACAGTTAAATCATAAATAAAACAATTAAAATCAAAAAGAAAAAAATAGTTAAAGCAAAGGGAAAATAATTTATTGTTATCTTTCAAAGAAAGCTTTCTATTTTAAACTAGCTTTTTTTTCTATTTTATTTCAAGAAGGAAAATTTATATTCTGGTCACCTTTGAGTCTATAAAAGAACTGTCATTCCTCATTCAAAACCCCTGGAGAAAATATGCATTGTCAGAATACTGAATTGTTGCTACATTTTATCATCTCATTTCTAGTTAAAATCTTTTATTTGCAATATAATAATTTCAATTTCTTAGAATAATTGCATTGAAATCATGTCTTAGATTAATCTTGCATCTTTCAATTCTTAGAATAATCTTGCATTTTCATTGCATTCATGGAGAAAAATTATTCATTCTTAGATTGGTCTATGGTTGTGAGACTCTCATTCTGAGAGCTATTTTGAAACCCCATCTAGATAGAAGGAAACAGGTCAAATCATACAGGCATGCAGGATGAATATCTCATATTCACTTCTATATGTGGCTGATGAACAAGGACTATGTTGAAGTGTATGGTTGAATAACAAGGCCAATTTTACCACATACATTTCTAGCACCCACCCTGAGGCCCAAAATTTTACTTTCTGGCCTCATTTTTTACACTTTTGATCAATTATAGTTTTCATCCATACGGCTCAATAATGAAAATTCGCCCAAAATTTCTCACATAACCGTGTGAAGTTTTTCATGTATATTCATTTCTTCATGAGATACTCTGAGATTCTTCACGTGGATCTGTCATGCCCAAAACTAGGGAAAAACACACATACAATTTTTTTTTTAAATACACAAGTGCAAACCACTAACAGGGATGTTTTGGAAATAATGTATTATCACGGTAAGGGTTGTCTTCGATTTGCAAGGTATATGCATAAGTTGAATTAGATTGTTCTGGTAATCACTTAATTTTCTAACCTTGGTTATAACTTATTCCTTAAATTCTAGTCCCCATTTACTATCGACCATTAACCACTAGATCTAAATACGACAATCAAACTTAATCTAACCCTAATCCTCCTAACACAATTAAACTCTGCTATACAAATTTCTCATAAAACTATAGTCCTTAAATTTCTTGATAGAATAGAAAATTGATCTCAATTAGAAGATTTACATTGACCTCTAATCTTTCAAATTCATAGGCAACATAGTTTAATCTGTCAAAATTAACATCTAACTATAAGTTTCTTTTACATAAAAACTACATCCATTTTCAATTATCAACTATACCAATAAATAATTGTCTAACAAATTCTCATGATTATAATTAAATAATGAGTAATTTACATCCGCAACGTAAAGTCATTCTTTATATTTTTCACATATAACGAAGGTTCCAATCTAGAATTAAATAACATAATTTAAAATTAAGTAAGAGAATTCACCTCTATTAAATAGGACCACTTAATTTGAATAAGATAAATCAATTTTAGACCTATTACAAACTTAATCTTATTGCAAATAAAAAATCCTTTAAACAAATGCTCCAATGAAAAGTAACATATATTTAAATAAAAAGTACAATATTAAACTAATTTTAATGATATTATTAACTATACTAATATAAATTAACTACTTAAGACTACCTACATCCAACATACTAAGCTACCTAGCAACTAGCATCCTACCACCTAACACACATAACAAAATAGTAGCCTATGAAAAGGTCACTTCATCAAGTGGGTGGGGAGAGAATGAGTACTCACATCCCTGCTCCCAAGGCTGCGAATTACATGGGGGGAGGAGTTCTTTCTCAAAACTTACGCATGGTAAGGAATGGTGGGGACCACAATATATGCTATGGCAAAGTCAACATAAAGTTTAAATTTTGCATGGGAAGTGTACAGCACAATAAAAGCAATTTGGTGGAAGTATTCAAAATGTTTAAGGAGCATAGGACTCATTTTAAATCCTTTCTTGCTGACAAAGACATGACTCTCATTAATAGAGATGAACAAGTACCCTATGTGAACCACTATACATCTAATGAAAAAGTAAAAAATTGGTAAGAGTTTTAATGCCATATCCCCTAAAATTTCGCATGGAAAGGTGGAGTGAGGGGATAAAATATCAGGTGGGTCCCACGGGGATGAGAGAAACAATAAGCCTTTTCTTAGAAGTTATCATTAGTTTTAAGAAGTAATTAAAGGTATGTTTAAGGGAATAATAAAGGTGAGTTAGAAATGGAATTTAAAATAGAATATTATCTATGTAATGTAAAAGGGGAGGGAATTAAATCCCTCCCCATACATTTTCCAGAGACCTGGAAATGTATGGTAGGTTTGTTTTCATATTTTTTTTATTTTTTTTCCTTGTTACAATTTGATTGTTTTATTAATTTTGAAAGCTACAATAATGTATTGGTTTATTTAATTAGTGTATTATACAAGAAGAATAATAGATTGAATAATAGATATATGATATTTTCACATAGTAATCTAATATGTTCCTTTGTTCATTGTTTCATGCTTCAATTTAGAGGAACAATAATGAGGTTTTGTTCAATGGAGATTGATTTAATGGATGTGAAAATTTACAACTAACATTAGAGATATTACTAAATTCATTCATCAATTGAGATATGTAATCTAATGAAATTGTTTCATTGTCAATTCTATCAACCTTGAATATTATTTCACAAAGAAAAATAACATTTTCATTACAAGAAATAAAAATAAAATACTCTAACAATGAAGGTAGTGAATCTTTGTTTCATTATGGTAGCCTCTTCTAAAACAAATACATATGCTTCATGATGGAGAAGACTTCATATATACATGATTAACCTGCAATATTCCAACTCATAATGAAGAAAGCATTTCACATGTTACTTGAAGATGTCTTCAATACATTAAAATATGCAACAAGATGAGGATCTTACTACAAGGATCAACAATACAACAACATAAGGTGTTTCCACATAATCACACCAAAGAGTGAATTCTTTCAAAACTTCATCCACATGAGTCTTGACATCAATACCTGCAATGAGAGGGGAAGAACCATGGAATTCTCTTCTCCCAACCAAGGTCTCTATGAGACCACCCCCGAGCTTAGAGAACCAAGGCTAAACGGGTATGCTTCAACAAAATGCTCACAACAACACACATATGCATGAACAACAAATAACTCCCTCCCAAGGCTACACACATGAGTTTTAAAAGCTCATTGAAAGAGGGTGGAGGTGGGCTTTTCCAAGGGGAGAATGCCATTGCTTTCACAATTTTCTCAACAAGAATATCTCATTGTCTCTTCAAGGCTACAATTCCATCTCCCATACACAACAATGTTTATCAATATCCTCAAGATACAAGGATTTCAATGGCTTCATGGTGCCCATACACCATGAATTTTTCTCTCTTCTCCAAGAGAAGAGACTCTCACCTCATGAAGAGCCCAACTAACCACTTCACCCAAGGCCACTTCTTCTGCTTCCCAAAGAGGTGAGTAATGCCCTACTCCCATAAACATGAACTCCCTCATTCAAGAAAAATAAAAGAAAGAACAAGAATCCAACATCAAATTCCCATCCCATACAATACAATAGCACAACAAGGATGAACTTCAAATACATGAGAGAGTAAGAAACACAAGCTAATCTATTGAGCAAATAAGAAAACCTCCATGGAAATGAATGACCAACCTTCACAAGTGTGATGGAAAATGATAGTTGAGAAGAGCTAATCCACTTGTCCTCCTTTTTTCTAAAACCCTAAAGTCTCTAAAGGTAGAGAGTGGGTGAACACCCACTAATTCTATCAAGGGCCTCTAAAAAGGGCTCCAAATTCTACCCACCCACCAATAATAAATGCAAACTTGACTCTATGGTCTACTTGATTTTCCTTGTCCCCCCATGATAAATGCATGATTAGAAGGAAAGGGTGAAGTTGGGTAAAGGTCAAGACTCATCCAATCTCGTAGCTAAGGGTAAATGGGTCATAAAATGGGTTGCCAAGGTCACTAGGGGATTAAGGACATGCTCAAAACCTCCCTAACCCATACCCCTAWCATTAAGGTACCTAAATAATGCCAAAAATGACCCCTAAAACCTCTTATTGGCCTCTAGAAGTGACTAGAATAAAATGAATTTAAATGAGCACATAACAAGTGTCAAGTGACACTAACAATTGCACATTACATACAGAATGCTGTGTCCAAACAACAACAACATGAGTAATAACTGATAACACACATTCGGATTATATTTGCAACAAGGATCACATTACAATGAGGTTTCAATCGCTTATTGGATTAAACCTTGGCTTACTCAATTCACATGTGTTTAGCCCTGATTCTCTGAATAATTCAATTGTTCTCTTTCCTGCACACTAAACTCGAGCATCAGTAGTCCAAGATAATAAAATCACATGCAATATATATATTTTTTTAATTTATAACTAGCAACATCAATCAATAGCATGATTACATTCCTAATTGCAAATTTTCATACAGAAGGTTTGAAACATAAAATTTTCATAATCATCATGATATAACATCCATGAAATAATCAAGTCCCATCATGATTCAATCTTCTCATCAGTTCACTTATCTAAACATATATAATCAAAACAACCATTTGATCTAGGTCTAATCCATATCAAAATGAAATCCACACAATATAATCATCATCATAACATAGTATCTTGAGTCTCTGTCAGGATAATCAAAAAGTGTATCAATGTATCAACACATAAAGCATCAAAGTGAAATCGAGCAGTAAGACTGTGATGGGTCAGGGTGAGGCCTCATAGGATCGTTATATTTCTTCACACGATATTTGACTCTAGTGCCTTTTAAATTGCAATGTTTTGATCTTTGTTTTTTCTATTTTTCTGATGACTAATGTTTTTTGTTTGTTGTTGACTGTGTTTTTCTAGTTTTTATCTTTAAAACAACATAACATTGGTTTGCAAGATGCTGAGATGAAGAAAGGAATTATAAACTAATAACATATTTACTGCAGGATGCTTGTTGAAGACATACTTTTTTTCACAAAACACTCATGTCTATTTTTAAGTAGTTAGAACACACTTTGGTTGGTGTGTAAAATGAATCATTATCTTGCGTGATTGAAGTGTTTTCTAGATTGTAATTCCAATAACTATATGAATGTATCCTCTCCCCTCACCTTTATGGATCTTGGGTGTAAGAGAAATTCATATGATTCTTCTAGTGTGGCTACCTCCCAAGAGCTTTAGCAGAGCCAGTGAGAGTGGATTGCCCAACCGATAACAAACTAAAGCCAAGCCCTTCCGAACCGGTCTATAAAAAATGCCATTGTGGTTAATCTCATAATGGATAGGTGTAAATTCATTGTGGCAACCAAAATATTCTCAAGTACGCTAGTGGGTGTTAAAGTCTCGACATCATTAAGGTTAAAGCCTTGCTTTGAAAGGATTGGGAGAGCCCCCTTAATTGGGAAAATGACTTGATCAAAACCACCTGAATGGATGTCCTTACTACAAAATATTGTTATAGTATCTGAAAACCCTCTATCTGTTGGCATGGAAGTTTCAATTCTTGGTGTCCCTCAGAAGTGGTGCACATGTAAGGAGGAGCCCGTGCCTCCAAGCTTCTAAGTTGTTCGCTATGAGTAAGTGTAGCTAAACTTTGGTTCAAGTGGGGATTCAACAGATATTTCCCTGCCTATCCGAGGATTGTGATGTGTCTGTTATGTTACAAAAAACAATCTCCATGATGTGTTTTGCGTGAGTGTTTACTAAAACTACAAAAACAATAAAATGATTTGGAAAACTGTAAACTCTGGATATTTTCCTATCTTGTCTTGTCTGAAACTCTTTCAAAACTCTATCGAAACTCTGTCAAATTTGTTTCAAAAACTTGTCAAAACTTTGTCTTTCATTGGTCTGACCTACTACATTTAGTCTATTCTAAAATTTTCATTGTCATAATTCTTCTACTAGTTCACATGCAACTGTAATCTTTTGTTAGTCTAACCTATCACTATCTTTAAATATTATGTTATTACACTTGTCTAATTGACCAAGTCCTATGTTCAATCTTATCATGTTTATATGTGTTGTCCTTGTTTTGAGTTGTGAGAGGAGGTTTGTTAACCTTGACTCAAGATCAGAGTCTCTTTCTATCTCCTTCTCATTTAGACATTTATCTCTTGGTCTCTTTGGTCTTGGACTTGGATAAAACATTAGGTATAATCATAGTTTTGGTCAATAAAATCAACTTATTTATGCATGTGTGAACTAGAAGTCATTTTAAGGAACTCTGTAAATCTATCACCTTACTGTCCAATTGTGTATTCTACTATGAAGGTTTTGTCTGAATCTTCACAAATCCATGCTTTCATCAACATCATCACTAGTCTATCTTTGACTGCAATCCATTGACAGTCTGACTCTTTGTTGTTTCAAAATCTAACTTTGTTTTGCTAGTCCAAGTGACTTGTTATATTATAATCTTGTCTGCGCTATCCTTCTCCTAAGTTACAAAAGCAGGTTCATCAACCTTGACTCAAGATCAAAGTCATTGCTATCTTTGTCTCAGTTGGACATTATCTCCTTTTTCCTTTGGTCTTGGACTTAATCAACACTTTAGATATCACTTCAACACCTATTATTCAATCAATTGATTCATCATACCTTCTCTTCAATCTTCTAAGAAAGTGCATCGAGACAATCTTACAATGTCTAAAAGGAAGGAAGAGATTCTTAGGGCAACTTTTTTAGAACAACTTCAAACTTTGGA
This sequence comes from Thuja plicata, assembly GCA_018584345.1. Classification (NCBI taxonomy): domain Eukaryota; kingdom Viridiplantae; phylum Streptophyta; class Pinopsida; order Cupressales; family Cupressaceae; genus Thuja; species Thuja plicata. The sequence continues at coordinate 3,556,694 of MU226278.1, read as the reverse complement.
ATTTGAACTACAACGATTAAAGAAGGAATATAATACTTCATTCAACGAATCCTCCTTAAGATCAAATTGTCCTTTTCTATTTGATCATGATTCTCATATCTCCACACTTCCTTCCAACATGGATAAATCTTGGTATGTGTTATGCCCTGCATCCCCGTCCCTACATTTTGTGTGCAAAATGTTGGGTCCCCCTTTTTTTTCCTTTTGTTTGTTTTTTCTCGTGGATTTGCCTTGTCTTTCTTTCCCTTTTTTTTTCTTTCTCCAGGGTTTTCTTCCTTGGCATGGTGTTTTTTTTGTTTGGTTTTCACCTCTGGAACTTTGGTCCTGGAGGTTGTCCTTCATTGAGAACCAGATTTTGGACCCCGGGATTCTTCGCCATGATGTTCTTAAGGATATCATCGCAGGGAATCCTCGGGCCTGGAGTCCGGAGGTTTGCTTGTCCAGAGATTGCTGGAAGGAGAAGGATTACCTTTTTACTATGGGTATAAATAGAAATTACCTGTCACTTTCACATTTACCATGATTAAAACCTTCAAGCATTTAGAGCGATTAACATAGCGATTTCAAAATGATTAATAGAGCATTTGCAGAGAGTTTATGATAATCAACGCTTAACATTTCCAGTCACTTTCAGGATGTCACGAGTGCTTCATGGTGGTGATTCTGACCATTTGACAACTCGAGCTGTTGCAGAGCTCCTGCGGTAACTCTTGCCTTTCCTCTGCCTCCTGCGTTCTCAGGTTGGTGTTTCCATTTTCTGCTCTCTGGTTTTCTTCTATTTCGTCTAGTTTTGTTTGTCTTGTTTGTTTTGTTCCTCTGTTTCATCTGGTTTTCTATTTTCTGGTTTTTCCGCTCATTGGTGGTTCGGCTCTGCCAGAGGGTTGTCCACCCTCTATGCAGAAGTGGTTCATTTTTAAAATAGCTAAATAGCTGTATATATGTTCTGTCTTGCCTGGTTTTCCTTCGGGCGTCATTCCGCATTGTATACTTGTGTATATATGTGTGTATAGTTGTATATAGTCTCTATATATCCCTTTGTGTCTTTATATATATCCCTCAGCTCCATGTATATCATTCTGGGTGGCTTAACGAGCTAGTCGAGTCACCTGCATTTCTGGTTTTTCGCCCACAAACTTACTTCGGGGCAGAAAACCACCTGTTTGAAACTCGGCTCTCGGCCAGTTTAAAATAGGCAGTTTTCTCTCTCCTCCATGAAGTCTGTCAGAACCTCATTTATGTCCTATGTGCACAATAAATTATAGCCAAGTGGCTTTCACTTTTTGCGCGTTTGGACAGTTGGCTCCGCCGTCATCGCCATAACTTCCATTTAATACCTACACATGTGGCACCCACGTGGGCTTGATGACTTGCCTTTTTACACGTCCTCACCAATGGTCATTTCTCTGGGCTTCGAGTCTCCTACCATCATTCATCCTATGTCTACCAAGTGTGATAAAAAAACCTGACCCAAATTTTTAATAAGATCTTAATTTTACGATATGTTTTGCTTTTCAGATATCTTTGCATGAAACTAACTTTTCAGGAAAGCGAGCATCATGGTGGTAAGATCTTCGAACCCCAGAATAATTATTTTGATAAATGTGTTCTGATGGTCACTTTTCCTTGTAGGTTCTCAGAGTCTATCTTCCAAACATGTCTGAGGCATCGACATCTTCTCCACCCGGAAGTCCAGAGTTACCTTCTGCAGCAGAAACTAGGGCTGCAGTCAAATCTAAAATGGAGAGGGCCCTGGAAAAGCTGCCCCTGACCATGAAATTTGTATAGGAAAATATCATCATGGGCTCAAAGATTGAGTCTAAGGGTAAAAGTACAAAGCTGTGTCACACTTTTATAAAGGAAAATGTCAACAACACACAAATGTTTTAACTTTAACGACATAAAATGAAATTTATGTTTAAAATTTGGAGATGATGTAAACTAATGAAATGTGTAAAAGTGGATGAAGTTTATTCCTATAATTTTTTTTATTTTTTTTGAACAATAATTCACATAGTTTTTAAATTTTTTAAGTTCATTTTTTACTTGCTGAAAAACGAGGGTCTTGTTCGCAACAAAAAAGTATATGCAAATAATCTTTTTTTCCTTTGATTTCAAAATATGTCATAGATAAAATGTATAGCTAGTGCTTAAAAGAAGAAAAATTAGTTTTCAATGTATATTTTCTCTAATATAACTACTCAAAGTCGAACATACCTGAAATCGATAGTTTTCATCTCGCGTCAAATTTCCCCTATCAAATCCACACCATTCAGAAAATAAATTACACTCACTTGAAGATAACTCTCTCCTCTATTGTTAAATATTAATTTTTAATTTTTTTAATAAGCTTTACTATTTTTTTCTATTTATGAAGCATCTTGTTCTCGAATGTTAAAATACATACTTGGAGTATTTTGAAATTATAATATATTAAATCTAATTAAAATATTATAAAAATTATATGATGATAATCTTGACTCTGTGCTCTAAAAAAGGGTATTTTTATATTTGTAAAAAAATATCATTAA
>MU226278.1:3492343-3554090 GCA_018584345.1 Thuja plicata | reverse complement strand
GAACTTATCTAACTTAGCTAGAATGAATCTAGCTAGACCATATGTTTGACAAAAAATAATTTTAGTTAGAAATACTCAAATTCAGCTATGCTGATAAGTTGTCCTGAAACGTGACATAGCTTTGTGCATTTACCCCTAAGGTCAAGCTGATAACCGACACCAACGTGAGAACATGGTACGAGATGCGGGCATTGGTATAAATAATGCACATCGAGCGAGAGGCTGGAGATTAATTAGCAATCAACGTTGGGAACTCCAGAATCCTCCGGGCGGCTTGCTTCCCATGCTCTGTGCAATCTCCAGAGATTATCCTAACACTGGCAGCCAACTACAACTCTTCTATCTAGGACGTTATGCTCACGGCCGCAGAGCCTATAGGATACATCACTCCGCTGGTGTCCCTCGACCCAGTCACATTCCAGGCAAGCCTAGGAATCCCATAATTTGAGAAGGCCTCGGTGGTCACTAGGACTGATGCCTTGACCTAGTTCACATAGCTAGAGGATGCTACCTAGGTATACATGAATACCCATTGGCTAAAGGCCCCAAAGAGGGACCCAAAAAGGATGAAGATAGAGATTCCCCGCTCTGAATTCAAGGAGAGCATCCAGATGGGGATGATAGCATTGGCCCGGGTCTTTGGGAAGCCCTCTGCCCAAAAGGTTGCCAGATGTATGTACTATTTCCTCCTTGGCATCTACACCAAGGGAGGATACCTCGACTGGGCCACAATAATCTCCAACCATGTCGACTCCCATTTCCAGCAATTAAATAGGAAGAAAAAGTTTTACATGTCTTCCTATGTTTTCCGGGCCCTAGCGTAGGAGAGGCCCCATTCCCACAGCCTACTTACTGATGGCGTGTTTGGGATTGGCCCAGGAGAAAATGCACCATGGGACCATTTCCCATAGGTTCAATGGGAGGCTCGCTTCCCCAGTTTCTGCCGGGTAAACGACATGTTCATTTACTACCATCTGCTTACACCCACCTGGGATGCCAGATATCGCCTGTCTATTGAGGCGATGAAGTTGGTCCATAGTTATGGACATTACTAAATTCAATTCCAACAACACACATACATTAGGGTCACCAGCTTCTCTAGGAAACCCTACTTGTTGCCCAGACATTGTGGGGACAAGATCGTGCAATTGGAGTATTGCAGGAAAATAATGGAGGTGCATGCCTTCTTTGCCCTCAAAAATATCCCCAACATTCTGTTCCCAATCACCTGGAGGAACTACACATGCATTCTGGCCGCTACAAAGGAGGTAGACAATGAGCTGAAAAGTTATAACTTACAGGAATTATATCTGGCACGGAAAAATTTTAATCTGCATGGCAGAATTGCAACGACAATGCCCCGGGCTTCAGAACCCCATCATATACACATGGAGGACTTCTGGGTAGATTTCTAGGATGATGTGGAGGTGCGGAGTAGGAACTATGTCAGAATGATAGCCGACATAATGCAGAAGCTGAAGCTCCAAAAATTCTCGACAGACTTCTCAGAGGTCGCCCCCATTATTGATCCCTAGTACAAGGCAAAGGGGATCGATAAAAGGGCCCTTCCACCAGTAAACTAGGCCGCCAAGGAAGGGCCCACTATTGAAGAATTCACTCGAGAGGTGGTTGAGCGAAGCCACGCCTATTTTAAGAAGGTGTGCCCTGAAAGTACTCGCCAAGCAGCCCAACCGGCACCAAATTTAACTCCGCCGCCGGTACCAAAGATGACTCCAGGGGCTGGGACTTCTTCGCAGGGTGCAGACAAAGGAAAGGGAATAGACATGACCCCTTCTTTGCAAGAATTCACCATTATAGAGAAAATAAAGCAGTCAGTGGCAGCCTCCCAACAAATGAGGGAACAGTTAATAACGAGGCTGGCCACCCCACCACTTATGACCGGGCCACTTCACCCCTCCTCCTCCCCATCATTAGCAACCTTGATAGTTAAGGCAACGGGGGTGGATCCTTTGGAGGTGACATCAATAAGAGACATGGGGCCACCTCTGGTTACCAGGTGAAAGAAGAAGCTCAGCAAAAATCCTAAGGTAGAGCCAGAGCTGGAAACATCCCGCCCCCAACAAGTAGAAATCCTTTCTTCTAGTTCCCTGGAATAGGAGAAAGAAACAGAGCCTACAGAAGTCCCAGCCAGTCCCCCTCCGCAAGAAGAATTTGATGTATTTGCAACTGATGAGTTTGGAAACTTGCAGGGGGACAATACACAAATAGAGGTAGAAGTCCTGGGGGTAGAACAAGAGGCTGCAAAGCAAGAAGATATTGTACAAGAGCCTGCACAGGGACAAGAGCAGCAGGTGGAAGAAAAAGAGCCAGAGCCAGAGATTGCCTCTGAGGCTCAAGCAGTGCAAGGTCCGGGAGTGGACCAACAAAAATAAGGGGAACAAATGGCATCCGCTGGGGGAACCTGAGCTTCAGGAATAACCGTAACCCCAGCCGCCATGTTCCAAGGGCCACTCCTGGGGGCAACCTTTGGGCAGGTGATCAAAGCGGCCCAAACTCTAAATCTTGGCTTGACACCTCCCCTACTACCAAAAGAAGTGCCAACAAAAGAAGAAGCCCTGGAAGAAGAAGAAGAACAACAAGAAGAGCAGCTTGAAGAAGAAATCCCTGAGGAAGCCTACCAGAGTTTGGACCCGTAATAGACACAGAGGACGCGGCTAAGGAGATGGAGGTTGAAAAAAATATTGCTGTAGAAGAAGTTGAGGTAGGGAGAGAGACGGATGAGGTCCATGTCACTAAAGAGAAACAACCATAAAACACTGGGGAAGAGTCAAGGGAAAAAATTCTGGCAGGAAGGCCACCCCTACCACCTCAGTGGCTGATAGAGAGCAGAAAAATAAAATCTCAGTCTGCTCCTGTGATCCCTCTCTCCCTGGCCGAAATGATGGCCTAGGTTCAGGCCCCACCAAAGGCCAAGAAATCCTGGACAGTTCATACTCTTCGAACTGGGCCAGGCGGAGAAACAGTTGCCGTTGTGGTAACACCTCCCATAGATGCTGATGAATCAATCACGGACCTCGGATACTATAATGTTGTAGAGGTATCACTAGGTAAAAGGGGAAAGCAAGGTGAGGTAGACTTGCTTAAGGAGGCAGCAAGGGCAGTGGAGGCCCGATATGAGAAAGAGGCCCAGAGGATCACAGCTAAGAAGGAAAAGAATGCAAACCTTATGGGGTTGCTTACTAAGCTAGTTTGACCCATCAATGCCACTCTGCTGTAGGCCTCCACCTCGGAAGAACTACCGCAGAGTGACATAGACTCCTAGCGAGTGATGAAAAAGAAAGCCCAGCCAGTGGACAAGTGGGTCGCCTTGCAGATAGGAAACACCCAGCATTTCCTGGTGTCCACCCTCCCAGATTTATTCATGGCCCGACAGGTTATTCATTAGGCGGAAATGCTTATTGAGTTATGGGAGGGTGACGCTGAGAATTACCAAGCATCGAAGGTGGAGCTTGAAGAGCTCCTTACCTTGGGAGAGGACATGCTTTCATATCCAGAATTCTAGGTGATGAATCATTTGATTTTGTAAGAACCCAGCACTCTAGACTTGACATCACATTGGAGGTAACCAATCAACTGGTGGGGTCCTTGCAAGATAAGGTAAATGCAGTAAAATATTCTTCCAATTTATATAAGTATTTTGTAATAAAGACTTCTGGGACTGATCCCCTTAGCATAGATACATGTACCCCCAAAGATTCAGTTTTGGAGAGTTTTGATGAAATAATGAAATCTCGGTATCAATCTTCGGAGGGGATTGATGGGGCCCAAATGGAAAAATTAACCTGCATGATACTTAGTGGTCATGACGCGGAAAGAATGGTAGATGAATTTAAAGAAAATGTTCTGGACCTAGGGGAACAAGTTGAAGTGGCCAAGCATAGAAAAGGCCAGCCTGAAAGATATAGATGAAGATGGCATTTCCTGCCTCCTCTAGGCTTTCAACGATAATAAATAACCTTGAGCTTTCTCCGGAGGCCGGGGAGAACTCAAGTGTTGGGTATTCTTTATTCTTTTGGGGATGAAAGTTCCTGGATCCCAGAGTACTAGATCTGAAATTTTGTATTCTTTCAAGTGATCCATGTCCCAGTCCCCGAGGCCGACCGGTCACTTTCAGAAGCAGTTAATAAAGGTTGTCAGAAGGTGGTTGGCCACATCAAGGAGGCATCGACTCAGCGGTTGGTTTCTGACAGGATGGTCTTCTCAAGGTGCCACTCAAGGGTACACTTGGCACATTAGAGATAGGGTGCCACATTTTCCATTTATGAGGCATGTAGCCTCGATCCCTGAGGGGCCTACTTTCCTCTTTCTCCTTTTCTGGCTCTCTTCTCAAGGCCGATTCTTCTGTTGTATATCCTTGTCTTATTCTTCTGACATGACAGACCTATTCTATCTTCAGGTCTTTTGTAGGGGGGGTGTAGGTAGTACCGGCCCCCGGATATTGTATTTTATTGAAACATGATGTAAATAGGGTTAGGGTTGGAAGAGAGTTGTATAAATAGCTGAACCGGCCCATTTCCAAGGGTCGGCAAAATTGATGATTTTGTTGTCCATAGTAATAGAAAGGTGATTTCTCATCTTAAGTTGCAGAGATAATTAATGCTCCATTGTTCTAGTTTTATATAGTCAAGTGCTCCCCTAGAGCCACCATTGTATCACGCACCAGTGCTTGCTGGAAGGAACATTAATAAAGAAGGAAGAATTCTTGGCAATAATGTTGTTGGCATTCCTGCTTCTGAGTTAGTGGTATTTCATGTTTTAATTTTCTTTATGTCTCCTACTCTAATATGTTAAAGTAGATTAATGACCTCTTTATTCTCGCTACTGATAAAATGCTAGCTGATGGTTATGTGTTTCTTTGGTATTTAGTGTATTCTATCAAAGTATTATTGATTTTCCAGACATTTCAGCATGACTATAGTTAGATGAAATGTTTCTAACCCTGCAGGACCTTTTTTTTATTTTATTCGCTAAGTGTAGAATGTTAGGGGAAACCTTACTATATTGAATCCCTGGAGGTAATGAGTTGAAGAAACCAGCTATCCCCCTCGAAAATAGTCACTTCTCCCAACTGAGCCCCGCATCGTTGTGACCTGACACCCAGGTGCTTGATGGATCAAAGAATTTAATTTCCCCAGACAACCTTTGCAGGCGGAGTTGGTTGGTATCCCCGGAACCCGGTGACAACTTATGACTGTTGGCGGACCCGGTCAGCAAAACCTCGTCAATAGAAATTGGCACTAGAAGGAGGGCATGAACTCATCCCCCTCCTGAGATCTTGATTTTACACCTCCTAAGGGTTCCCTGAGTTATAGTTTTAAGAGGAAAGCCTTCAACGGGATTGGGTCTTTCTCCCCAGCAAAATTTGGAAGAGTCCTTAGGTTTTCCCCGAATCCTGGAAGGTTTGTCGAACTCGAGCCTCCTACTCAAAAGAAATGGACCTCAAAAATCATACCAGCCACTATTGTCTAGGGGTCTAGCATACCTCAGAATACCCAAACTTCTCAGACAATCCCGGGAACCAATACCCAAACTACCCAACATATAGTTCCCCCAATGGTCGCGTATTTCAGAAACACCAGGTCCCCAATGGGAAATTTTCTAGGCACAATCAATGACTTACCCTCTCACCCAGAGAAGATTTGCCCATGATATGAGCACTTAGGCTCACGAACCATGAAAGAACACTTACAGGCATACAAGGATGCCATGAACTGACACCAGATCAAACATGAAGATGTTGTGACTCGTATGTTTCCCTTGTCTTTAGGGAAAGGTGAGTTGAATTGGTACCTTAACCTTCCTGCCAACTCCATAAATAGTTGGTAAGACATAGAGGACACCTTCCTAGCTACCTTTCGCGTGCATGTGGACCCAGCTTGGTCCCATAGCCAGTTCATCTCCATCAGGAAGGAACCCAATGAACCTCTTGCAGCATTCAACCACAGGTTCCAGCGTGTCTTGAAGTGGTGCACAGGTCCTTTTATTCCATCTCTAAAAGTAATAATACAAACCTATCTTAATGCGATGGACCCTTTCGTTGCCACTCTCCTTTGGAGAACAACCGCCGTGGGCGATCGGGACACCTTGGAAAATGTCTATAACCTAACCTTAGAACTGTCCCGTGGTCTCAACAAATCCCTGGGCAGGATTGGGCAGAGTACGCCCTTCAACATGGTTCTTGGTGGAACTGCACATGCTAGGGGATACAACCCCAATCTGGCAATGGGTGCCCCATTGATGGTGATGAATCCTCCACCACCCCTGATAGACCAGCAGGCCCAGTATGTTTACCCAACCAATACCCAAATGATACCAGGTTTATAAGTTTTTCCTTGGAATCAGCCACAGTAGGCACAACCACCTCAGACACAACCATCTAGAGTGCCCTTCTTTCAGTCGTCCATGACTGGAGGATTGCCGCCCTCGACTCCGGCTAATACTGCTGCCTTTCCGAGAGGCCAACAACAACAACAACCATCAAATTGTGATGCCAACACTCTGTTGATCGTCAAGGTTCAATCCCTCTGACGAATGTTGTCTACCTTAACTGTGGACATGGGCCAATTGAAGGTAGGGTCCTACGTGCCCCAGAATTCAAATTCCCAGAGGGGAAACATTTTCTCTGGCCAACGAAAAAACAATGCTGGAGGAAGAAAATTCAATAACGGGTCTAGGCCCAATCAACAGCAATGGAATAATAATGCGTACACTGGAGGCCCACCTCCCAACCAAAACACCAACCAAAATGGTGCTGGACCATCACATTTCACACCAGTCATAGACTTCCAGCCTATGACTAATTGGTGTAGATTGCATGATACAGGTTCGCACAACAAGGGGAATTATGCCACTTTGGAGAAGGTCATTATGATCTCCCAGCTGGACAAAAAGTAGTTGCATGGCACTACCCCTCTAGAACCCCCTATCCAAGAGCCAACCCAGAGTGCCTTCACCTGTGACACCATCTTCTTCAAAACCTCCGGGGAGGATGAAGAAGAATCTGAGTTGCAAGGATTCTTTGACAAATCTATCCCACCCTTTGAGGCCAATGCCTTTACTAACCTGCAGACTCCATATCACACTCAGAGTCAGGTTGGCAAAGGACCAGCTTACACACCCACACCCTCTATCAAAGATACTCCTCCTCCCTAGAATAACACGATTGACCAACCCACTCCTCCAAAAGGTCCTAGCCCTAATCAAGCAAAAGATCTGGCTGAGGAAAACCACTAATTCCTAGGAGGAAGATTCGATCTTATGAAGGCGTTAGAATAGACCACCACCTCCATGACCTTGATGGAGGTTTTGCTAAACTGTCTCAAGCAGAAGAAGTCTCTTCTGAAGCTCTTAGGGAACCCAAAAACTGTCAGCCACCCGCCCAAGACTGTCTCCTTCGAAGATGCTAATGCGGCTATCTTCCGGGGAAACAATGAGGATCCTCCTTTCTTAATAGGCCTGAATATCTATGGAAAAAATATACATAACTACTTAGTAGACTCTGGAGATTCAGGTAACATCATGCCCTTGTCTATTTTCCAGAAGCTCGGATTCCACCCCACCTCATCTAATGGTGGAGTGATCCAACTGGATAGGACTGTTATGAAAATGATGGGGGAATTGAAGAACGTCCAGATACAACTTATCCAGGACCCCAGGATAGCCATCATCATTGACATCCAAGTGGTGGACATCCCAGAGACCTACGGGATGTTACTAAGTCAGAATTGGTCTAAGTCCTTGAATAGATACTTTTTGACCGACTTCACCCATTTATGGCTTTTGTGGGAAGGAGAATCAAATAAGATATGGGTCGAAAGTGAACCCCAGATGAAACAAGCCCTTACCAAAGTTGGGAGGATCAATGAGGTCTCTTTCTCTGAGACTTCTCTGGGGGTGTACCGACCCTTTGAAATTTTAACATTCAATTTCATCCCCGGAGAAGATCCCGCCGTGCTACAAAGAGCCCAGGACCTAGACAAAAAGATGAGAGTTGAAATTGGCTCTCAACGCACCACAGCAACCCTTTCCACACTCTTTTCTGGCACTTGGTGCCGAGTACACTACCAAAAATATTCAAAACTCGGGTGTGGACCATGTCTCTTGATCGTTAACTGGCACCTTGATACTTTCCAGAATAAGAAACTTGTAACTGATTCCCCAGGACCCAGTACTCCTATGGGATGCACTCCTTTGGTACCATCTCCCCGGCAATCTCAAATCCAAACACCTCCAGAGGTAAATTCTACTTTCATGCCAGTGGTCCCGGAGAGAACCCTTAAGTCTCCCAACAACATTCCAAAGACTACTCCCCCTCCCCAGCCCCAGATTACTAACAATTACTTATGGACCCTCAATTTTGATGGGTCCCAATCCAAACAAGGCTGTGGGGCTAGGGTAGAACTAATCAACCCATGAGGAAAGTCCTTCCTCACATCCTACAAGCTATAGTTTAACTGTACAAACAATGTTACAGAGTACGAGGCTTTGGTCCTTGGACTCTTATTTGCGTTAAGGAAAGGTATCACCCACCTTCAGGCTCTAGGTGATTCAGAGCTGATCATTAAGCAAGTTCAGAGTCAATACACATGTCACGACAAAAGGCTGGCCACATATCACAACCGGGCTTGGAGCCTTATCAAAGATTTTGATGCCTTTGGCATTGACCTCATTCCCTAGTGACGGAACTATGTCCCAGAAGCCCTCGCCATTTCTGCCAGCACACTTGAGCCAATGGTCGGCTCGCAACTCTAGAGATTTTTGGTTTAGATGGTCCCCACCCTATCCATTCCAAATAATGTCACCCACTTTTAGGTTTTTGAGGACGATCAACATATCCTGGCCTTCATGGCGAATGTTGGTGTCTTTGAAGACCAGATAGTGGAGGAACGAGACCATGACGATATTGGGCAGGGTGGTGAAGATGATGGGATCATGGACCTACCCACTAATACCATCCCAAAGGGGATGGTTGCACTGGAATGAATCTTTAACTTGGACCCTCAGGCCCATGAGAAGGTATCATCCTCCTCCAAGGGAGGAAAGTTTGAAAAGGTTAACATCAGCCAGCCCGGTGAAGAAAAGATTATTCACATTGGTACCTCCTGTTCCCCTGAGGCAAAGGAGAAGATTCTCGTGGTTCTTTGAGAATACATTGACGTAATTGCTTGGGGTTATCAAGTCTTGAAAATGTATGACACATCCATCATGACCCATACTATTCCCCTGAAACCTGATGCTAAGACCTTTCGGCAAAAGCAAAGACCAGTCAACCCCCTAATAGAGCCTTTGATTCATCAAGAGGTAGAGAAACTACTGTCAGCCTAGATAATCTTCCCAATCTGGCACACTACGTGGGTTTCCAACCTGCTCCCTGTGAGAAAAAAGAATGGTGAGATCCGCCTTTGCGTGGATTTTCAAAACTTGAACAAGGCCTCCAAGAAAGACAATCACCCTCTCCCTTCATTGGATGAGGTGTTGCAGATATTGAATGGATCCCAGATGATGTCCTTCTTGGATGGATAGTCAGGATACAACCAGGTCATGGTCAAGTATGAAGAAAGAGAGAAAACAGTGTTTACCACCAAGTGGGAAATGTTTACATATAGGAGAATGCCCTTTGGTTTGATCAATGTAGGGGCTACATTTCAAAAGGCCATGGACATTACATTCGAGGGCCTTGTGAATCGGTGCATAATCATCTACATGGATGATTTGACCATCTTTTCCCAGGACAGGCATGACCATGCCGCCCATCTCGCTCAGATCTGCAAGAGATGTCATCGGTATGGAATATCCCTCAACCCCAAGAAGTGCATATTCAGGGTCACCGAGGGGAAGTTTCTCAGGCATATCATCTCTGAGAAGGGTATATCCATATATCCTGACAGAGTTGAAGCGTTGCTAAATTTACAAATGCCTGGCAGTAAGAAAGAGATGCGATGCTTCTTTAGAAAGATCAACTTCATACGGCGGTTCATCACGAGATTCACAGAAATAGTTAAACCGCTCAACGAGATGATGAAGAAGGATACTAAGATTGAGTGGAGTCCTGAAGAAAAGTGGGCGTTCACCTAGATTAAACAGACAATAATGGAAGCACCTGTCCTAGCTAGTCTGGACTATTCCCTTTCGTTTTACATTTACTCTTTTTCTTCGCCGCATTCTGCCGTGGTAGTGTTGACCCAAAGGTTTGAGGGGGAAGAATGACCAATAGCTTTCATGAGCTCCCCTTTCAAGAATGCCGAGGTCTGATATTCATCGCTAGAAAAATAGGCCTTTGCTCTATTTCATGCCGTGAAGAAATTCTGGCATTATATTCTCTAGAGCAAGGTACATACTATTATTCTAGACCAGGCTGTTAAGTCTCTGCTGATACAGAGAAAATTGGGTGAGAGATGGGAGAAATGGATGGCCATCCTCCAAGAGTATGACTTAGAAATATAGCCCATGAAGATATTCTAGGGCCAGGGACTAAGTCGAGTGATGGCAGAAGAGACTCCCCGCATAGAATGTCAAACTTACACAATGGATTCCATTACTCAAGACCCGTGGTATACTAATCTGGTATACTTGTTAATTAATAATAAATTCCCGGAGGGGTTACCTCCCCACAAATTCCATGCCCTGTGGATGAAAAGTTCTCACTTCATGATCAAAAACTCTATGCTTTATCATAGAAACTACGAGGGAATGTACCTCCAGTGCATTGATAGAGACCAAGCTGTGAGAGTTATTAATGAATTCCACAGACAGTTTGGAACCAGACATGGCTCAGCCAACGCCACTACCCATCAGATCATTTAGGCTAGATACTATTGGTCCTATATATTCAAGGATGTTTACATGCATGTAAGGAAATTCCACACCTGCCAAACTGCAGCGCATCGTGAGAGTAACCCAGCTATGCCTTTACAACTAGTCTACAAGGCTAGACCATTTGCCCAATGGGCATTCAACTTCATCAGGGAAATCAACCCCAACTCGTCTTCCAACCACTAATACATCCTTACTGCTACTGATTACTGCACTCGGTGGTCTGAAGCTATACCTTGCAAAAACAACACGGCAGACATAGTTATCAAGTTCTTGGAAGAAAACATCGTCACACGGTTTAGAATGCCCTTTGCTTTGGTGTGTGACAATGGTCCAGCATTTTATTTGGCGCAGTTACTCAAATGGACCTACAATCAGAAGATCACTTTGAAGTTCTCCAACAACTATTTTCCCCAGGGAAATGGCATTGTTGAATCAACAAACAAAAATCTAATTGAAGTGATCAAACATCTGTTAGAACAAAATCCCAGGGGTTGGCACTAGAAGTTAAAATTTTCCCTTTGGGCAGATTGCATTCATGTCAAGGCCGCCCTAGGAACATCCCCATTCCATCTGGTTTATGGTCAGAACCCTGTATTCCCAGTTAACTTGCAGATCCCAGTTTTACAGTTTATGCAGGGATTTAGCAACAGGGACAACATTATAGAGGTTCAGCTCTTAAATCTGGTGCAGATGGAAGAACAGAGAGATGCAACCCTTGAGCATTTCGCACATCATCAAGTAGTGGTAAAATTATGGTTTGACAAAAGAGCCCAATATAAGGGTTTTCAGATCTAAGATCTGGTCCTATTGTGGGACAAGGCCCGGGAGAAGAAAGGAAAGCATACCAAGTTCCAAAGGCTCTGGCTCAGACCATATCTGATCTCAGAAATCTGCGGGGCAAATACTTACTGCCTTAACACCCTGACTGGAGAACTTGTCACATTTCCCATTATTGGACAGTTTCTCAAACACTACTTTGAGTAGGGTAAGTTTGTCCAAAGTTGTATTTTGTGTAAAGTCTCCCGCTTGTAAATATTTCCTCTAGATGCCTCATGCGAGTTACCCTGCCTTGTAAATAGCATTGTCGGCTGTCCTCCAGGGGCAGTCCTCTTTTGTTGTTTTTGTTTCCATTTTTGGTTTTCTTTCCAGGTCCCGATGTTTTGTTCTGTCTTGCAGGAATTGGAATGCTTCGCATAACTATGGTTTCCAGTATGATGCCTATGGCATGGTGCACTTTAGAATCTGTCTTTAGCATAGTGGTTGACCCAGTTTCTGGGGTTGTTTCATAGGTTATGGTACACTTTGAGAAATCTCCATTAGGTGTTGTCTCTGGGAGTCTGGAAATCTAAGGGTAGATTGGTTGTACTAATTGGTTGACCCAGGTTTGAAACTTTAAAGAATTATTCCTGGGTCTGGAGTTTTATCCCCTCTTCAAACAATCTAAGTATAGGTGGACAGGTGAAAGGAGTACCACCATTAAAATTAGCTAAGCTTAAGCTTAATGGTGAAAGAAGTACCGCCTTCCCCACCCAGAAACAAACAAAATAACAAAAGAGGAAAAGCAGGATGGAACTCTTGTCTTCGGGGGGGAAGCGAACAAATTGATGATTGATTTGATGTAATTAGTGCCTTTTCTCTATTCCTCTCAGATTTCATCAGCTTGATTTCCTTCCAAAGCACACATGACATCACTAATGAAGGAATATAGACTGACTCCTACGTGGTTGGATTCTCTCACATGTGTTGCTCTTTTCCTGTCAGATGCTTCGGCAAGCGGCTTGTTCTAGTTTTTCTAACCAGAGATCCTATAGTTCTCAAATGCACTAAGGCATTTTTCCCAGATAGTCACCATTTGTTACGCCCTGCATCCCTGTCCCTACATTTTGTGTGCAAAATGTTGGGTCCCCCTTTTTTTCCCTTTTGTTTGTTTTTTCTCGTGGCTTTGCCTTGTCTTTCTTTCCCTTTTGTTTTCTTTCTCTGGGGTTTTCTTCCCCAGCGTGGTGTTTTGTTTGTTTGGTTTTCACCTTTGGGACTCTAGTCCTGGAGGTTGTCCTTCGTTGGGAACTGGATTCTGGACCTTGGGATTCTTCGCCATGATGTTCTTAAGGATATCATCGCGGGGAATCCCTGGGCCCGGAGTTCGGAGGTTTGCTTGTCCAGAGATTGCCGAAAGGAGGAGGATTACCTTTTTACTGTGGGTATAAATAGAAATTACCTATCACTTTCACATTTACCATGGTTAAAACCCTCAAGCATTTAGAGCAATTAACAGAGCGATTTCAAAATGATTAACAAAGCATTTGCAGAGAGTTTATGATAATCAACGCTTAACATTTCCAGTCACTTTCAGGCAGTCACGAGTGCTTCGCAGTGGTGATTCTGACCATTTGACAACTTGAGCTATTGTAGAGCTCCTGTGGTAACTCTTCCCTTTCCTCCACCTTCTGCATTTTCAGGTTGGTGTTTCCATTTTCTGCTCTTTGGTTTTCTTCTATTTCATCTGGTTTTGTTTGTCTTGTTTGTTTTGTTCCTCTGTTTCATCTGGTTTTCTATTTTTTGGTTTTGCCCCTCGTTGGTGGCTCAGCTCTGCCAAAGGGTTTTCCACCCTCTATGTAGCAGTGGTTCATTTGTAAAATAGGTAAATAGCTGTATATATGTTCTGTCTTGCTTGGTTTTCCCACGGGCATCATTCTGTATTGTATACTTGTGTATATATGTATGTATAGTTGTATATAGTCTCTATATATCACTTTGTGTCTTTGTATATATCCCTTGGCTCCATGTATATCCTTTTGGGTGGCTTAAAAGGCTGGTCAAGTCACCTACATTTCTGGTTTTCCGCCCACGAACTCGCTTCAGGGTAGAAAACCACCTGTTTGAAACTTGGCTCTCAGCCGATTTCAAATAGGTGGTTTTCTCTCTCCTCTATGAAGTCTGTCAAAACCTCATTTATGTCCCATGCTCACAATAAATTATAGCCAAGTGGCTTTCACTTTTCGTGCATTCAGACAGTTGGCTCCGTCGTCATCGCCATAACTTCCATTTAATAGCTACGCACGTGGCGCCCACGTGGGCTTGATGACTTGCCTTTTTACATGTCCTCACCAACGGTCATTTCTCTAGGCTTTGGGTCTCCTACTATCATCCATCTTATGTCTACCAAGTGTGATAAAAAAACCTAGACCCAGATGTTTAATAAGATCTTAAGTTTACGATATTTTTTACTTTTCGGATATCTTTGCATGAAACTAACTTTTCAGGAAAGCGAGCATCGTGGTGGTAAGATCTCCAGACCCGAGAATAATTATTTTGATAAATGTGTTCTGATGGTCACTTTGCCTTGTAGGTTCCTGGATTCTATCTTCCAAACATGTTTGAGGCATCAGCATCTTCTCCACCTGGAAGTCCAGAGTTACCTTCCACAGCAGAAACCAGGGCTGCAGTAAAATCTAAAATGGAGAGGGCCCTGGAAAAGCTGCCCCTGACCATGAAATTTGTATAGGAAAATGTCATCGTGGGCTCAAAGATTGATTCTAAGGTCAAGCTGATAACCAACACCAGCGTTGGAACATGGTCCGAGATGCAGGCCTTGGTAAAAATAATGTACATCCAGTGACAGGCTAGAGATCAATTAGCAATCAATGTCGGGAACTCCAGAATCCTCCGGGCAGCTTGCTTCCCATGCTCCATGCAATCTCCAGAGCTTATCCTAACACTGGTGGCCAACTACAACTCTTCTGTCTGGGCCGTTATGCTCGCAACTACAGAGCCTACAAGATACATCACTTTTCTAGTGTCCCTCAACCCAGTCACATTCCAGGCAAGCCTGGGAATCCCACAATTTGAGAAGGCCTCGGTGGTCACCAGGACTGATGCCTTGACCTAGTTCACACAGCTGGAGGATGCTGCCCAGGTATACATGAATACCCATTGGCTCAAGGCCCCAAAGAGGGACCCAAAAAGGATGAAGATAGAGATTCCCCGCTCTGAATTTAAGGAGAGTATCCAGATGCGGATGATACCATTGGCCCGGGTCTTTGGGTAGCCCTCTGCCCAAGAGTTTTTTAGATGGATGTACTATTTCCTCCTTGGCATCTACACTAAGGGAGGATACTTCGACTAGGCCACAATAATCTCCAACCATGTCGACTCCTAGTTCCAGCAATTGAACAGGAAGAAAAAGTTTTACATGTCTTCCTATGTTTTCTGGGCCCTAGTGCAGTAGAGGCCCCATTTCCATGGCCTACTTACTAACGATGTGCTTGGGATTGGCCTGGGACAAAAAGCACTGTGGGACCATTTCCCACAGGTTCAATGGGATGCCAGCTTCCCCAGTTTCTGCCAGGTAAATGACGCGTTTGTTTACTACCATCTTCTTACACCCACCCGGGATGCTGGATACCGCCTGTCTACTGAGGCGATGAAGTTGGTCCATAGTTATGGACATTACTATATTCAATTCCAATAGCACACATACATTAGGATCACCGGCTTCTCCGAGAAACCCTACTTGTTGCCCAGACATTGTGGGGACAAGATCATGCTATTGGAGTATTATAGGCAAATAATGGAGGTGCATGCCTTCTTTTCCCTCAAAAAGATCCCCAACATTCCATTCCCAATCACCTATGGGAACTACACATGCAGTCTAGCCACTGCAAAGGAGGCAAACAATGAGCTGAAAAGTTATAACTTACAGAAATTTTATCTGGCACGGAAAAATTTTGATCCGCATGGCAGAATTGCAATGGCAATGCCCCGAGCTTCAGAGCCCCATCATATACACATGGAGGACTTTTGGGAAGATTTCCAGGATGATGTGGAGGTGCAGAGCAGGAACTATGTCAGAATGACAGCCGGCATGATGCAGAAGCTGAAGCTCCAGAAATTCCCGGCAGACTTCTCAGACGCCGCCCCCACTATCGATCCCCAGTACAAGGCAAAGGGGATTGATAAAAGGGCCCTTCCACCAGTACATTGGGCCACCTAGGAAGGGCTCACTATTGAAGACTTCACTCAAGAGTTGGTTGAGTGAAGCCACGCCTATTTTAAGAAGGTGTGCCCCGGAAGTACCCGCCGAGCAGCCCAGTCGACGCAAAAATTAACTTTGCCACCGTTACCAAAGATGACTCTGGGGGCCGGGACTTCTTTGCATTGTGCAGACAAAGGAAAGGGAATAGACATGACCCCTTCTGCTCAAGAAGTCCCCATTATAGAGAAAATAAAGTAGTCACTGGTAGCCTCCCAGCAGATGAGGGAATAGTTAATAACAAGGCTGGCCACCCCACCACTTATGACTGGGCCACTTTGCCCCTCCTCCTCCCCGTCATTAGCAGCCTTGATGGTTAAGGCAACGGGGGTGGATCCCTTGGAGGTGGCAGATATAAGAGATGCGGGGCCACCTCTGGTTACCTGGCAAAAGAAGAAGCTTAGCAAAAAGCCTAAGGTAGAGCCGGAGCCAGAAACATCCCACCCCCAAAAAGTAGAAATCCTTTCTTCCAGTTCCCTGGAGCCGGAGAAAGAAATAGAGCCTGTAGAGGTCCCAGCCAGTCCCCCTCTGCAAGAATAATTTCATGTATTTGCAACCGACGAGTTCAGAAACTTGCAGGGGGACAATACACAAATAGAGGCAGAAGTCCCGGGGCCAGAACAAGAGGTTGCAGAGAAAGAAGATATTGTACAAGAGCCTGCATAGGGACAAGAGCAGCATGTGGAAGAGAAAGAGCCAGAGCCAGAGATTGCCTCCGAGGCTCAAGCAGTGCAAGGTCCAAGAGTGGACCAAAAAAAATAAGGGGAACAAATGGCATCCACTGGGGGAACCGGCCCTTCGGGAATAACCGTAACCCCAGACACCATATTCCAAGGGCCACTCCCGGGGGAAACCTTTGGGCAGGTGATCACAGCAACCCAAACTCTAAATCTTGGCCCGACACCTCCCCTACTATCAAAATAAGTGCCAACAGAGGAAGAAGCCCTGGCAAAAGAAGAACAACAATAAGAAGAGCAGCTTGAAGAAGAAATCCCTGAGGAAGCCTACCAGAGTTCAGACCTAGTAATAGACATAAAGGACATGACTGAGGAGATGGAGGTTGAAGAAAATATTGCTACAGAAGAAGTTGAGGCAGGGAGAGAGACGGATGAGGTCCATGCCACCGAAGAGCAACAGCCACAAAACATTGGGGAAGAGTCAAGGGAACAAATTCTGGCAGGAAGGCCACCCCTACCACCTCAGTGGCTGATAGAGAGAAGAAAAAGAAAAGCTCAGTCCACTCCTGTGATCCCTCTCTCCCTGGCCGAAATGATGGCCTAGGTTCAGGCCCCGCCAAAGGCAAAGAAAGCCCAAACATTTCATACTCTTCAAAATGGGTCAGGCAGAGAAAGAGTTGTCATTGTGGCAACACCTCCCGCAGATGCTGATGAAGCAACCGTGGACCCCGGAGACTATAATGTTGCAGAGGTATCACTAGGTAAAAGGGGAAAGCAAGGTGAGGTAGACTTTCTTAAGGAGGTAGCAAGGGCAGTGGAGGCCTAATATGAGAAAGAGGCCCAGAGGCTCAAAGCTGAGAAGGAAAAGAATGAAAACCTTATAGGGTTGCTTACTGAGCTGGCTTGACCCATCAATGCCGCTCTACTGGAGGCCTCCACCTCAGAATAACTATCGCAGAGTGACATAGACTCCCTACAAGTGATGAAAAAGAAAGCCCAGGCAGTGGACAAGTGGGTCGCCCTGCATATAGGAAACACCCAGCGTTTCTTGGTGTCCACCCTCCTAGATTTATACACAGTCCGACAGGTTATTCATCAGGCGGAAATGCTTATTGAGTTATGGGAGGGTGATGCTGAGAATTACCAAGCATGGAAGGTGGAGCTTGAAGAGCTCCTTACCCTAGGAGAGGACATGATTTCTGAATCTGGAATTCTAGGTGATGAATCATTTGATTTTGTAAGAACACAGCACTCCAGACTTGACCTCACATTACAGGTAACCAAGCAACTGGTGGGGTCCTTGCAAGATAAGGTAAATGCAGTAAAATATTCTTCCAATTTATATAAGTCTTTTGTAATAAAGACTTCAAGGGCTGATCCCCTTAGCACAGATACATGTACCCCCGAAGATTTAATTTTGGAGAGTTTTGATAAAATAATGAAATCCTGGTATCAATCTCTAGAGGCGATTGATGGGGCCCAAAAGGAAAAATTAACCCGCATGATACTTAGTGTTCATGATGCAGTGAGAATGGCAGATGAATTTAAAGAAAATGTTCTGGACCTGGGGAAACAAGTTGAAGTGGCCAAGCACAGAAGGGCCAGCCTGAAAGATATAGATGAAGATGGCAGTTCCTGCCTCCTCCAGGCTTTCAACGATAATAAGCAACCTTGAGCTTTCTCCCGAGGCTGGGGAGAACTCAAGTGTTGGGTATTCTTTATTCTTTTTAAGATGAAAGTTCCCAGATCCTGGAGTCCCAGATCTGAAATTTTGTATTCTTTCAAGTGATCCATGTCCCGGTCCCCGAGGCCGATCGGTCACTTTCAGAAGTGGTTAATAAAGGCTGTCAAAAGGTGGTTGGCCACATCAAGGAGGCGTCGACTCAGTGGTTGGTTTCTGACAGGATAGTCTTCTTGAGGCGCTGCTCAAGGGTACACCTGGCACATTGGAGACAGGGTGCCGCATTTCCTATTTATGAGGCATGTAGCCTTGATCCCCGAGGGGCCTACTTTTCTCTTTCTCCTTTTCTGGCTCTCTTCTCGAGGCTGATTCTTCCGCTGTATATCCTTGTCTTATTCTTCTGATATGACAGACCTATTTCATCTCCAGGTCTTTTGTAGGGGGGGCGCAGGTAGTACCAGCCCCCAGATATTGTATTTTATTGAAACATGATATAAATAGGGTTAGGGTTGGAAGAGAGTTGTATAAATAGCCAAACCAGCCCATTTCCAAGGGTCAAAAAAATTGATGATTTTTTTGTCCATAGTAATAGAAAGGCGATTTCTCATCTAAAGTTGCAGAGCTCAATGCTCCATTGTTCTGGTATTATATAGTTAAGTGCTCCCCTAGAGCCACCATTGTATCATGCACCAGTGCTTGCTAGAAGGAACATTAATAAAGAAGGAAGAATTCTTGGCAATGATGTTGTTGGCATTCCTGCTTCTGTGTTAATCGTATTTCATGTTTTAATATTCTTTATGTCTCCTACTCTGATATGTTAAAGTAGATTAACGACCTCTTTATTCTCACTAATGATAAAATTCTAGCTGATGGTTATGTGTTTCTTCGGTATTTTGTGTAGTCTATCAGAGTATTATTTATGTTCCAGACATTTCAGCATGACTATAGTTAGATGAAATGTTTCTAACCCTGTAGGATCTTTTTTTTGTTTTATTCGCTAAGTGTAGAATGCTAGGGGAAACCTTACTATATTGAATCCCCAGAGGTAATGAGTTGAAGAAACCAGCTATCTGCCTCAAAAATAGTCACTTCTCCCAACCGAGCCCTGCACTATCGTGACCCGACACCTAGGTGCTTGAAGGCCTGGAGAATTTATTTTCCCCAGAAAACCTTTACAGGAAGAGTTGGCTGGTATCCCCAGAACCCGGTGACAACTTATGACTATTGGAAGACCCGGTCAGCAAAACCCTGTCAACAGTATGAAAATCCCATCTTTGATCAAGACCAGTTTTATGACCATCCTATCTTTGATCAAGAGCATGAAGAGGAAGCTATGATAGAATCAGATGAAAGTCTATTCTATCCACAAAAGAAGGATATTGCAAGTCAAGAAGCATCTAATTATCCTTTAGAGAGAATCATTACTCCTTTGGGACAATCTTATGAATCTACATTGGTAGAACTTCTTGAGCATGACCTCATCACATTACCCCAAGCCACATCATGTGGATTAAGATTCTTAAGTAACTATTGTGCATATGATCGACATAATAAGCATAAAATTTCATGTTTCATGGAGTTGAAACATAAAATCCAAGATCTCATATATGATGGCATAATCTAAGTGGAAAATGCTAATGAATCATCTAGTGAAGATACTAATCTCAAGCATGATCAATATCAGGAATCCATGTCTAGCAATGGTTCCCATATCACATCTACTTCCTCCCTGATTCCTCAATCTCTTAAAGCTTCCCCATCTCTATCAAGAATTGAGCCTAATGACGACTATGTTTACTCTCAAGGACTACCTCTAAAACAAATCCAAGCTAATCAACATACATCTATAAGTCTCTCTCAGACTTCTTAGATCATAAACCCAAAACATCCATGTGCTTCAATGTTGGTCATGCCTATTGCAAATGATTTTCCATTAGCGTATCAAGAATCCCATATGTAGATAAAAAATCGTACCTCATCCTTAGAAGTGGTTCCATGTCAAGAGGGAAATCCAAAGTGTGAAGTAACTAATATCAGTAATGATCATGATCAAGATCAAGATACCATCCATCTTTATCCAAACGTTGACCAAAGTCACATATCTCAAGAGTCCCATGATTATTTCATCATCCCCTTCCATTTCTTCCCAGAAGAAACTCTTACATCTACTATATCTCATCCATCTCCCAAGCAAGATCAAGCTATCATTTCCATCATCTCTAATGATCCTATTGAAAATCAAGAGAAATGTACCCTTTTTACACCATTTAAATATCCTTGTCAAGATCAGATAATCCCATCATCCCCTTGTCATATTCTTCCTTACACATAAACCATCATTCCTCTAAATCCCTTGCATAACAATAAATCCTCTCAAGGTTTAGTTTCTCCTATCAAAGTTTCTCAAGCTCCTATTGATATACAGATGAATTTAAAAGAGAAGAGCCTTAGCCATACAACTCACTCTAAAGATGTTGATATTGATGACATGTAACTGATTAAATGTTTGATAATGTTAAGTTGAAGGTAATGCAAGGCATTAAATCATTTAATGGTTTGTATTGTCATTGATGTCAACTTGATATCATCTGTACAGTCATATACAAAATGTCAAAGACTTCAGGGAATCAATGGAACAAAGGTTATGCTTTCAGCAATGCATAAAATTCAAGTATTCACTAAGTGATAGATGACACTGACAGAGTGCACACCATCACTAAAGACAAAGAAGAAAAGTCACAGTGATACCTGATGAGCAGAAGACAGTGTTTCCTGATGAAGAAAACCACAAGATACCCGATGAGCTAAAAATAGTGTTGCCCAATGGACGGAGATTTCAAAGTTGACTGGAGTCACACCGACGGAACTGACAGTTGTAACCGATGACTAACTGAAGAGTTAACTGATGGAACAGAGAGTTTAGAAAAGTATAAAATAACTAGCTGGGAAGAGCATAAGATAAACTTAACTGGTTGTTTTCTTTGTTTTATTCAACCAGAGCTAAGTGATTGATTTAAAGAAGATTTATACAGTTGGCATAAAGATAACTACAAGATAAATCAGGAGTTATTCTTTAAATCAGTTTGGCTAGATTATTTTTCATGCCAAGAATCAAGAATCAAGAATGAATGAATATTATTTCTATATAAGAGACAAGCTTAATTCATTTCTGCATCACGTCAATGGGTGTGAATAAAAAGAGGATGCTAAAGAGAAACTGATGAAGAACATCTTCATGTAGTACTAATCAATCAAGCTGAAGGAGAGCTAAGGAATTCTGTAGACACCAATGAACAGTGAGCACAACATCATAGAGAAGAAAGTATGGAGCACAAAATAATTGAATTGATACATTGATCAGAGAGGTAATGTACTTAAATAGATCTAAAAATCTGCAATTCAAGTTGCATTAGAAACAGGTCATTTTGTTTTAGTTTAACCATTGAAGCATCAAGTCTCTTAACAGAGCAAGACTTTATAGTCTTATATATATTGAGGTACATCCCAAGGAGTGCCAAAAAGGTTGATTCATTAAAGTAGTATTGGATATGTCTGATACCTATTGACAGTCTAAGAGAGAGGCTGATTCAAGGATGGCAGAATTAGATGCCTGATACTAAGTGACAACCTATATGTGTAAAATCCTCTAATAAGGTCACACCTAATAGTGTGTTTGTAACCTTTAACAGTGTTGGCTCTTAACAGGGATCACTTCAGAAGAGTGAAAATTTGGGGTAACGGTCCCAGAGTTTTTTTCCCTTAACAAGGTTTCCAGGTTAAAAATCTATGTGTTATGTGTGTATGGTTTATTACTTTACTATTTTACATTTCACATATGCATTTCTTGATTTATCGGTATACTATGCACATTTAGTGTATTTCGGTAAATAGTTTTACTACCTATTGGCAGTCAAGGAGAACATTGACAGACAAGGTAAATGGACAGACAGTTAATCATTATAAGTATCTCATTGAATGCATCTTGTAGGGACATAATAATCTGAGGTTTTTTATATTAGTGGTAAAGATAAGGCTAAGAAATTTGAGGCCATTGATTCACCCCCCTCTCAGTTATTTCTAACAATTGGTATTAGAGCTTGTCTGCTTAGAAGGAAGGTTTCAAGACCTAAGTCAAAAATCAAAAGATGAACAGATGAGATGTGCCCAAGTTGAACAAAGATAATTTTGCTTCATGGAAAAGCAGGATAAGACTCCTCTTATCAGGTATTGGTAATGATGTTACTCAATTCCTTGAAACTGAATATGTGTTACCCACAGGAGCACCAATAGTTGAAAAACTGAGAGAAAAGAATGAACATAATGGCATGATGATAGAGCTTTCTTCCTCACTCTCCGATGCCAAATTTGAAGATCTCAACAAATACAAAATTGAAAAGCAGATGTGGGACAAAATGAAGCTTGTATATGGTGGTGAGAAAAATGTTTTGAGAGCCAAGGCAGAAAGCCTTAGAGGAAAGTTCGATGATCTCAAAATGAAAGAAGGAGAAAACATCACTTAGTACAACACAAGAATTAAAGAGGTAGTCACTTCTTTCTGAGGATTTGGAGGTGTACTAGAAGAAGATACAGTGGTAAGTAGAATTCTAAGAACCTTACTGCCTACTTATGCTATTAGAGTTTCTTCCATTCAAGAAATGAGAGTAGTAGAAAACAACACAGTGACTCTTGATGGTTTAATTGGTAGACTGATTTCATTTGAGATGAATAACTTTGACAATAGTGTATTACAAAACTTAGAGTCTACATTTAAGTCCTTTATGAAGATAAGAAAATCAAGTCATAGACACTCATCTAGAAAAGATAGTGATAGAGAAAGTGAAGAAGATGAGCTTGATGAAATAGAAGCACTTATGGCTAGAAGAATGCAGAGAAGCAAAGGTAAATACAAAGGCAAGTTACCATTTGTATGCTTTAACTATAAAGAGATTGGACACTTTGCTGCAAGATGTACTAACAAAAGAAAATATGATAGAAGTAATGACTGATTTTTTGAGAAGAAGTCTAACAGAGGTGATTACAGAAGGTACTGACAATAAGAAAGAAGACATACCTGAGACTATAAGGACAAATGAAAGAAGTTTAGCTACCTAGAAAAATATAAGGATGATGATACTGACATGGAATCTAATGAAGACATTGAGATGGTGTTTGTGGCTATAAAAGATGATTCAGATTATGATGAAGAAATGTATGTAGAAATAGCTCTGATATCTAAAATTAGGAAAAATGATGTTTGGATCATAGATAGTGGCTGCACCCATCATAGGACCAGTGATAAGAGAATTTTTGAGACTTTTGAATACTACAAAGGTGGATCAGTAAGAATGGGAAATGACACGCCTTGTCTAATTGAAGGTAGAGGAACAATAATGTTGAATAACTAGATAAAGTGTGAGAATGCTTATTTGGTAAATGGATTGAATTATAATCTATTGAGTGTTTCTCAGTTGAATAATTTAGGTCACAAAGTAGCATTTGAAAATAAGAAGGAAAAGATCTTCAACAAATTTGGAAACCTGATTGGTATCGGTGAGTGGACAAAAGGTAAATTATTCTATCTAAATGATACTGACTCGACTTGTTTTATTGCTACAAAAGAAGACATATAGTTGTTTCATAAAAGACTGTGTCATGTGAACTTTGAAAACATAATAAAAATAAGAAAAAAGAGAAATGTCAAAGCCTTACCGACAATGACTAATCCTGACAACATCATGTGTAAAAATTGTCAAAAAGGTAAAATGAAAAAGTCTAGTTTCAAAAGAAAGACCCATACATTTGATGCAATTATAGAATTAGTCCATACTAATTTATGTGGACCCATGAGGACAAAGAGTTATTATAGAGATAGATACTTTATTTTCTTTGTTGATGATTACTCTAGAATGATGACAATTATGTTTCTAAAGGATAAATTTGAAGCATTTAAGATGTTCAAATGGTATAAGGATTTGGTAGAGAAACAAAGTGATAAGGATCTAAAATGTTTAAGATCAGATAGACAAGGTGAGTTTATATCAGATGAATTCACTAACTTTTGTAATGAGCATGGTATAAAAATACATGTCTCTGCACCAAGAACACCACAACAAAATGGGATTGCTGAGAGAAGGAATAGATCAATAGTTGATTGTGCAAGAACACTGATGATAGAGAAAGGGATCACCCAAATCTTCTAGAGGGAAGTTTTCAGCACTACTGTTTACACATCGAACAAAGTACAATTGAAGAAAGACACCAAGAAGACACCTTATGAGCTATGGTATGGATACACACCCAATGTGAGTTATTTGAAAATTTTTGGCAGTCAATGTTATATCTTAAAAGATGATAGAAATGGAAAAATTGACTCCAAGAGTTATGAAGGAATTTTTCTACAGTATTCTACCAAGAGCAAGGCTTACAAATGTCTAAACAAAACCTCTAACAAAATTATTGAAAGTGCAAATGTAAAGATAGATGAATTTGCAGAGAAGAATGAACCAGAAAGCACTAAAGAACCAGAGGACTACAATAAGTTCACTTAAAATAAAGAACCTGACAATCTACCCCACCAACAATGGAGAGCCCCTAAGCTACAAATCATTACTCCCGAGCATCAGGATGCAAATACTGATGATCAGGATAATGATCAAGACAATGTGCAAAGTAATGAAGAATAGAGTGAATGTCAAAACAATGATCAAGATGATAGGAAAAGAATTGTACCTATACTTGCAAGATATGTAAGAAGGAACCATCCATAGATCCAGATCATAGGAGATAAGAAAGATGGTACAAGAACAAGAAGTAAGTATTTAAACTCAAATTTTTTAATTTGTGAGCTTGAGCCAAAATCTGTCAATGCTGCACTAGATAATTAAGAATGGATAAGTGCTATGAATGATGAGATGGAGTAGATTGAGAAGGAAAAAAACATGGTCACTTGTGCCAAGACCAGATGAAAATAATGTCATCAAAACAAAATGGATATTTAGGAATAAGCTGAATGAGAATGGAGAAGTGAGAAGGAACAAAGAAAGACCAGTATGCAAAGGGTATGCACAAGAGAAAGGTATAGACTATGGAGAGACCTTTGCACCTATTGCTAGGCTAGAAGGAGTACGAATACTACTTTCTTATGCTACATATAAAGGATTCAAGGTATACCAAATGGATGTCAAGTCAGCATTCCTAAATGGAATACTTCAAGAAGAGGTATACATTGAACAACCAGAAGGTTTTGTTGATCCAGACAAGAAGGACATGGCATGTAGGCTTCACAAAGCCTTGTATGGATTAAAACAATCTCCAAGAGCCTTGTATGAATGAATTCATTCCTATCTAATAAGTATTGGATTTGTAAGGACTAGTGAAAATAGTAATCTTTATTTGAAGGAAGATACTAATGTTAACACTTTGATTGCTGAAATATTTGTTGATGAGATCATATTTGGAGGCAATGATAAGCTATGCAAATCACTTGCTAATGAGATGAGAAAAGAATTTGAGATTTTTATGTTTGGTGAGGTCAAGTTATTTCTTGGTCTCTAGATCATGCAATAAGGAGAAGGTATTTTCATTACACAGTCCAAATACATCAAAGAGGTCCTAAAAATATTCAAGATGGAAGAATCCAAACTAGTTGGAACATCGATGGCTATTGGATGTAAGTTGACAAAAGAGACAAGACAATAGAGATAAATCAGACTTTGTATAGATCAATGATTGGAAAACTTATGTATGTTGTACACACAAGACCAGATATTGCACATGCAGTAGGAATTGTTGCTAGATTTTTTGCTAACCCTGGGGAATCACATATGACTGCTATAAAAAGAATTCTAAGATATCTAAATAATACTGAGGAATTTGGCCTATGGTATAGAAAAGAAGGCAAATTTAAGGGTGTTTATTGATGCTAATTGGGCTGGAAATCTTGATGACCGGAAGAGCATATTTAGAGGAGCATTCTTTATGGTTGACAGACTTGTCACATGGATTAGCAAGAAGCAGGGATGCATCTCATAGTCTACTATAGAAGAAGAATATGCTGTTGCTGCTGTAAATTACTCAAATATTGAATGGATCAAATAGTTGCTAGAAGGTATGCATATGAAGATCTTAGAACCAGTGACTATCTATTGTGATAACACCATTGCAATAAAAATTTCCAAGAATCCAGTAATGAATGCAAAGACTAAACTCATTTCCATCAAGTATCATTACTTAAGAGAGAAAGTTGAAGAAAAAGAGGTGATACTTGAGTATGTGCAATCAAAAGAACAATTGGCCAATATATTCACCAAGCTACTGCCCAATGATATGTTTGAATACTTAAAAAAGAGACTAGGGGTCAAAACATTGTCTAACAATCAGTAAAAGACTTAAGAATACATCAGCATAATTATTATCATAATATCACTCATGTTGATGCAGGCAAAGAGAATGACTTCAAAGCTCCATCTATATACAACAGGTATATATCAGAACTGAGCACCAGAGCATATTGTTGTATTTCTGATGGATAAGGGATATTCAGGGAATTTATTATGGATGGAAGATGAAAGATCAATTGATATTAATGTCAAATATCTGTAAGATATTTGTTTGGCATTATTTTCAAAGGGAGAGAAAGTATCCATATTATCATAGTCTTCAAAAATAGAAGAAGGATTATCCATTATCAGATTAATCCAACAGGGAGAGATCATATCCATAGGGAGAGAATTTGTATGAAGGAATTAATACAAAGGAAGTGTTGCTGACAAGAAAGAAAGACATCAAATGTGAAGGACGAACACATCAGAATAAGAGACACAAAGAACTACAAGAATCAAATCTAAGCTAAAAGAGAGCTTACCAATGGTCATACATTTTTAACAGTTATCAAAACAAACAGTTTGGTAGTTTTATGAATCTCATCAATTGTATTTCATATTGTATTATAAATAGTATAGTGTGATAATATAATTTTATTTCCATCAATGCCAAAGGGAGAGATTGATGACATGTAACTAATTAAATGTTTGATAATGTTAAGTTGAAGATAATGCAAGGCATTAAATAAGTTAATGGTTTGTATTGTCATTGATGTCAACTTGATATCATTTGTATGGTCATATAAAAAATTCCAAAGGCTTCAGAGAATCAATGGAACAAAGGTTAAGCTTTCATAAATGCATAAAAGTCAAGTATTCACTAAGTAACAGATGACACTGATGGAGTGCACACCATCGGTAAAGACAAAGAAGAAAAGTCACAGTGATACCCAATGAGCAAAAGACAATGTTGCCTGACGAAGCAAACCATGGGATACCTAAAGAGATAAAAATAGATTTTCCTAATGAAAAGAGATTTCAAAGATGACTGGCGTTACACCGACAAAAAATACAGTTGTAAATGATGACTAATTGAAGAGTTAACTGACAAAATAGAGAGTTCAAAAAATGACAAAATTTCTAGCTGGCAAGAGCTAAAGATAGACTTAACTGGTTGTTTTCTTTGTTTTATTTGATGAGAGCTAAGTGATTGATTTAAAGAAGATTTGTATAGTTGGAATATAGATAACTATGAGATAAATCAGGATTTATGCTTTAAATTAGATTGTCTGGATTTTTTTTTACACCAAGAATCAAGAATCAAGAATCAATGAATATTATGTCTATATAAGAGACAAGCTTAATTCATTTCTACATCACATGAACGGGGGTGAATAGAAAGATTATTCGAAAGATTAAATGATGAAGAACATCTTCATGTAGTACTGATCAATCAAGATGAAGGAGAGCTATGTAATTCTATAGACACCGATGAACAATGAGCACAGCATGACAGAGCAGAAAGTATGGAGAACAAAAGAATTTAATTGATACATTGATTAGAGAGGTAATGTACTTAAATATATCTGAAAATATGCAATTCAAGTTGCATTAGAATCAGGTCATTTTACTTCAGTTTAACCATTGAAGCATAAAGTCTCTTAACATACCGGGACTTAACAGTCTTCTATATATTGAGGTACATCCCAAGGAGTGCCAAAAGGTTGAATAATGAAAGTAGCATTAGATATGCCCGATGCCTATTAACGATCTAAGAGAGAAGTTGATTCAAGGATGATAGCATTAGATGCCTGATACTAAGTGACAACCTATATGTGTAAAATCCTCTAACAAGGTCACACCTAACAGTGTGTTTGTAACCTTTAACAAGGTTGGCTCTTAACAGGGCTCACTTCAGAAGAGTGAAAATTTGGGGTATCAATCCCAGTTGTTTTTTCCCTCAATAGGGTTTCCATGTTAAAAATCCATGTGTTATGTGTGTATGGTTTACTAATTTACTATTTTACATTTTACATATGTATTTCTGGATCTATCGATATACTCTACACATTTACTATATTTCAGTAAATAGTTGTACTACCTATCGGTAATCAAGGAGAACAAGGATAGACAAGGTAAACCAATAGATAGTTAATCATTATAAGTATCTCATGGTATGCATCTTGTATGGACATAATAATCTGAGGTTTATTTGACTGGTGGTAAAGATAAGGATAAGACATTTGAGGCCACTGATTCACCCCCCCCCTCTCAGTTATTTCTAACAGATATCCCCTCCACACTTTATATCCCTCCATTCAAACATAAGCACTAGTCTTCTCCATCTTCCAAATCCATCCTTGGTCCCTACATCCCAAAGTTGAGACCATCAAACCTTCCATCTATATTGGGTCCTTATGTCCCTCCATCTACCATGCCTATCAATACCAGTTTGTCATCCACTTGCCCTATCTCCTATCAAGATCAACAAAGACATACATCCTTGAATTATCCCTATCACCCAATCCATATGAACCAATCATATCAACCTCATTCATCCAAAATTCTTAAGTCTTTTGGAAGCAATTTGTATGTACAATGAAGAAATCAGCAATACAAGAATCCACCTACATATGAAGATCACTATGTCCCATCTAATCAGAATGTGACTATAAATACAAAGGAAATATTCAAGAGACCACAAGGGTCCACTAAACAAATATTGATTCCTCAATCCATCATGGAAGAATTTCATTCTAAATCCAAGCAAAGAATAAAAGAAAATAAAATATGGGTTCCTAAACCCATTATGGAAGAATTGAGTTCTAAATCATCCAAAAGAAAGGGAAAATTAAAAGATGCGTGGATTCCCAAGGCTCTTCAAAAAGACTTGGATACAAAAACAAAATCAAAGTTATGTTGATTCCCAAGTCTATCTTAAAAGACTTGAACAAAAAGGAAAAGTTAAGTTGGCATCCAAGCTTCCAAAGTCTTCCACTTCATCTCCATCTAAACATCGTCCATCTTCTAACTCCATCTTGGGTCCTCACATACCAAGATCCATATCCACTCATCCATCAATGTCTCAAGCTATTCCATTCACCTTTCCTCCATTCGTCCACTACCCTTCAAGGGGTGTGTCAATGTTGATATTATCACCATACCCTATCCAATATCCTACACCTACCTCTTACCCATCCATCTCATATCCTTCCATCCCTCTTATCAAATCCACCACAAAAATTCTTGGCTGCCATCTTCCTTATCCTCCATATCATCTTCTCTACCATCACTCTATCAACATCTTTGAGCATACTTTCAGCAGCCTTGGCCTATCATAAAATATATTTCAAAGGAGTACTATCCAAAGAGAAAGAAGCTTAAGTTCCTCCATAAATCAAAAAGTACAAAAAAAGGAAAAAAAAAAAAAAAAGAAAGAAAGAAAAAGTGTCATGGTGAAAACCTTGTAAACAAGCACCTTGGTAGAAAAAGTAAAGATAAATCAATCTTTCCTATGGTGAAAACCACTTCTTGTGGCACCTTGGATAAGTACCATGATGAAAACCTGGAAAATAGGTGTCATATGTAATTCCTCCTACTTGCACTCTTCACTTGGGGTAAATTTCCTTCCATGTCATCTTCTCCCATCATATCTTACATCCAGCTAGGTCATGAGCATCCATGTTCCTTCTACTGATCTTGACAAGGTTGAGCCTATCCGTGAACACACTATGTATCCTAACATTTTTTATCCTTTCCATCATTCTATTCACTTTCTCTCATCCACGGTACCCTATCGTGATCTTGCTTATCCCAAGCATATCCTTCCTATCTTTGAGCATCCTTTTCTCCATAATCCAAAACTTTCATTTATACCTCCATCACCCCTTATCCTGATTGCACCATCATAGCTCTATCCTATCTAATTGACCCCTTGGTCTTGATCTAAATGAAGAACGAAAAAAATGGAAAATTATTTCTGATAAGTCTCTTGACATGTCCACTCTTTTGGACAACATTCTTTTCATGACATCAGGTCATTATCCTATATGTTATCCAACACCGCTCCATGAGCCTACATTACTATATTCTTTTTTTCCTAGCTTGGGTGATCTTAAGGAAACTATCCTTGAGGGTCACATTCACCCTCTTCATCGATGATTGTCTATTTACCTCATCCATCAGCTTGCTAATCCATCTATAATGTCCTACACCATGCTATACATTGGGGCAAACCATTGCGGTCTTTCTTGAGATCAATTAATCTCTAAAAATCTAAAAATATGAAAATGTCCTAAAAAAATGATCGTCTTAGTGAAAACCTAGCGATAGGCGCTTTGATGTATCTCTAGAAAAAATCATATATTCCAAAAATAATTAAAAAAAAAAATTGAAAAATACAAACAAAAGAGAAAAAGAAAGAAAAGGTGCCTTTGATGAAAACCTGGCAAATAGGCGTCATGGTAGAAAAAAAAGAATTTTTGCCAAGAAGGTGAAAACCTGGTAAACAAGCGCCTCTTGTTCCACATTACTATATCTATTGCAACACCACTTGGATTTATGTAGTTGCTTTCCTACTTTGCTACTTTCCTACTTGCATTTTCTTTTCTGCATAATTTCAGTTCCCATCAAGACACCAAATTATATGGATTGAAACTGGTCATACTCTCAGGACAACCCTCTTGGTCTAGGGGCACTGTCCTATCACCTTTTGGGATCTACCTCACAATAGTCACCAGTGGTTCTCACTACGTCTGCCTACTATCACTTAGCTTATACTAAGTTCTCTCTCCTCAAGAATCTCCCTAACATCAGTCAACAGTGGTTCTCACTGCGTCTGCCTACTGTCGCTTAGCTTATACTGAGATCTCTCTCCTTGAGAATCTCCCTAACATCAATCACCATTGGTTCTCACTACATCTACCTATTGATGTCTAGCTAGTACTATGATCTCTTCACTCAAGCTCTCGCATGTCAGTCACCAGTGGTTCTCACTATATCTATCTACTGTCGCCATACTTTTGAGATTGCTCACATCTGTTATAGTTGGAGTTATAGTCAAACACTCTATCTATCAATACTTAGCCTTGATGATCCTTCTCTTTAGTTTGTACATAGATTTCGGTCACTTTCATGACATTCTGGTTCCTTTATGAACCCTACTAACTTGACATTGATTCAATGCCATATGCCTGGGGGAAACTAAATCTATTTTTTCCTTGAAACATACATCAAGTCAGTCACCACTACTAGGGGCATGGGTCCCCACATCTGATTGCACTCAAGTCAGTAATCTTGTCATTTCTGAAGGACAACTTTCTACTGACACAAACTGGTATTTTTCAACACCATCATAAACAGTGTTTTTAAACACTATCTTTGGACACATCTATTTTTTTCAACACACATTGGATATCTCACACATAAACATATATCAATAAAAATCAAACACAATGCACTCACAAGCACAATGGTATTTTTCAACACCTATACACATACATATGCAAAAACTTTGAAACTGGCTGAGCTATGATTGAATCTTTCTTTGTAAGCTATCTATTCTCATGGATTTCATTGATATTTTCTTTGTCTAATTCTTGTTGGTGTAGTTGATATTTTGAGTTCTTCTTGATCTTTGATTCAACATCTATCTACGATTTCTCACTCTCAATCATCATTATGACATGTCATCTTTCTATTTCACTCCTGAGGGGGAAAGATGATTACATCATTGAATCTATTTCCAATCAATCCAATCTAAATTCAAAAGTACTCATGCTAGGGGCATCTCATCACTTGGGGCATGTTCAGTTTTTCATACTTTATAGTCAAAACTGGATACTCCACAATCAATAAAGGAATCTTTTGTTCCTTACATCATTTTATCTATTAGGTATCGGGGCATTCTAATCCAGATCCCTGAGGATCAAGCTTCGTTCTGGAGATGATTCTCTAAATATCAATCTATTAAGTATCTGAGCAATCTAACTCAAATTTTTAAGGATCAACCTTTATTCTAGAGATGATTCTTGAAAACTCTATCTAACCAGTGTCTGGGTAATCTAACCTAGATATTGGAGGACTAAGCGTCATTCTAGAGATAGTCGTAAAGATCATCTATTGACTATCTTTTTGGATAGGTATTAGGGAAATCTAACCTTGAATCCTGAAGGTTGAGCCTCATTCTGGGGAAAGTCTTGTGAAAGATATCAATCTAACTAGTGTCTGGGAAATCTAACCTAGATATTGGGGGACTAAGCTATATTTTGGAGATATCTCTATTGACTATCTTTTTGTGGATAGGTATCGGGGAAATCTAACCCTGAATCCTGAAGGTTGAGCCTCATTCTGGGAAAAATATTTGAAAGATATCAATCTATTAGGTATTTGAGCAATCTAACTTAGATCCTTGAGAATCAAGCTTCATTCTAGAGATGATTCTCAAAATCTGAATCTATTAAGTATCTAAGCAATCTAACTCAGATTCTTGAGGATCAAGCTTCATTCTGGAGATGATTCTCAAAATCTTAATCTATTAGGTATCAGGGAATTCTAACCTGAATCCCTGAGGATTAAGCTTCATTCTGGGGATGACCCTCAAAAACTCTACTTGACCGGCGTCTCGACAACCTAACCTAGACTTTAGAGAATCAAGCTCTATCCTCGAGATCGCTCTAAAATCTTCATCAATCGATCTTTGCATTATCAATTTTTGAAATCTATTATTCTGTACTTCAGGCATCAAACTATTCTTTGAATCAATGCGCTTCTTGCACATCAATTCAAAGAGGGGAAAAATATAACACCCCAAAATTGGCATCTTACAAGCCTAACCAATTTTGTTGCATTTGTCATTCTTCTAAATCATCAAAGTCCTATTGTACTAGGCAATTCTCAATTTTGACTTACTCTACTCGACTTGAGTGTCAAATGTAGAAAATCCTAAATCTGCATTAATCATACATTATATTTAATTCCTAAATATCTATTGGCTAAACAAACCCTGTGGTAGAATTAATTCAATTATAAAGTCCTAGCACATAAAAAAGAATTAAATAATATTTAATTATTAAATAAATATCCTCATTTCAATAATTGAACTTAATTATTTAAATAATTGAGAAAAACACATTTATGAGGTCATACTTTATTTATTTAATTAAATATTCTCTCAAAAAGTTTCTCTTCCGTTTAGAAATAGAAGTTTTGAATTAACTGTGCTTTAATGAGAAATAAAACAGTTAAATCATAAATAAAACAGTTAAAATCAAAAAGAAAAAAATAGTTAAAGCAAAGGGAAAACAATTTATTGTTTTCTTTCAAAGAAAGCTTTCTATTTTAAACTGGCTTTTCTATCTGTTTTATATTCAAGAAGGAAAATTTCTATTCTGATCACCTCTGAGTCTATAAAAGAACTCCCATTCCTCATTCAAAACCCCTAGAGAAAATATGCATTGTTAGAATACTGAATTGTTGCTACATTTTATCATCTCATTTCTAGTTAAAAGATTTCATTTGCAATAGAATAATTTCAATTTCTTAGAATAATTGCATTGAAATCTTGCCTTAGATTAATCTTGCATCTTTCAATTCTTAGAATAATCTTGCATTTGCATTGATTTCATGCAGAAAAATCCTTCATTCTTAGATTGGTCTATGGTTTTGAGACTCTCGTTCTGAGAGATATTTTGAAACCCCATCTAGATAGAAGGCAACAGGTCAAATCATACATGCATGGAGGATGAATAACTCATATTCAGTTCTGTATGTGGCTAATGAACAAGGACTATGTTGAAGTGTATGGTTGAATAACAAGGCCAATTTTACCACATACACACTTTAGTTGAAGTAATGTGGAAGAGATGCCATTTTCTGTAGTTTTAGTTGATAATTTAGATGAAGGTGAAATTTGAGATATTTCTCTTGATAGACATCCTATACTATAAGATTTTTAGTTTTTTTTTCCTAGTGATATTTTCGGCATACCTACAAAGCGTGACATTGAATTTAAAATTGATCTTATTCTTGGAGTAGATCCCATTTCTAGAGCACCTTAATGAATGACCACTCAGGTGTTGAGTGAACATTAGTTCTAGTTAGTGGAAATTTTATCTAAGGGATTCATTTAGTCTAGTGTCTCTATGTAGGAATCACGTGTTATTTTTGTGAAGGAGAATGATGTGTGTCTTTCTTGTGCCTTGATTATTGGTATTTTAAAAAGGTGACGACCAAAAAGGAATTTACACTATTGAGGTTTGATGATATTTTTCTATCATAGTAAAGGAGCTAAGGTATTCTTTGATATATATCATTAAAATTTATATTCATGAGATAGATATTCATAAAAAAAAATTGTACACACTATGGACATTACAAGTTTTCAAGTATTCTATTCGGGTTGACTAATGCACTATTAGTTTTCATGAGTCTAATCACTGAAGGTTATTATATTTTGATATATTTGAGGAATTTGAAGGAGTGAGGAAAATTTGCATCAAGTTTTCAAGGGTCTTCATGATAACCATTTTTATGCGAACCTACGCAAGTGTGATTTTTTTCTAGATAGAGGTGGAGTATTGGGTCATGTTATTTTAGGGGATGGTTTTGTAGTTAGTCCCTCTAATATTCAAGCTATTTTCTTATTGTCAATCATACAATAATGTGTCAAATATGTACCATCCTAAAAAGTAAGAACTTATAATTAGATGATCTATTAGGCCCCATTTTGGCAATTTTAAGATTTCATTTCCATTATGCTTGATCTAAGATCCTTGCTCCATTTCTTATCACATCTTCTCTTTATTTCTAACTCCTTAAAATTTTCTCCCATTTTCCTAGGTATGGGATGCCTAAGTGACCTATACGAGCTAACATTTGAGCCCAAATTTTAATAGGTAACACTGTTGCAATGTTGTAGGGATATTTCCAGAATTGTAGGTGGCCTATGTTAATTTTAACCCCTAAAAATTTGTGAGAGGTATATAAGTGGCCCATCTCTCCTCATTTTGGTAATTGTAATCAATATATCAAGTTATTTACTATAATTTTTTATCCAATTGTTCAAGATAAAATTTTAAGCATTCTTGAAAAATGAAAGGCAATTTTGAAAGAAATCTTCTCCACTATAGGAAGCTTCTCTTGCATGATGGACAAAAAGAGGTGTTCTCAGTAAAGAAAGTTGACCCTTTTGTCAACTTACATGTATTTAATCTATCTATTCTTAAAGGAAAGAGTCTATCAAGTATTACCACATTAAAGACATTGAAGATTTGTTCATAGATACATTCATTTTTCATAGGCATCCTTGATTCGTTTCCACACTTCAAAGTTAGACTACTACATTCAAGAAACCTATAAGCATCTTCATAAATATTTGTGATCTTAATATTAATTTATGAATGTATATATTTACAAGATATATCTAATATTTATCTTTACATTTATGTACTTTCCTTTACATAAAATTTCATTTAACTTTCAAGGTTAAGTCCTAAATATGGGTTTGACCAAGGAAAAACCCCTTTTAACCTACCAATTATATATTTTTTTCTAAGAAGAAATGTTGGAAAGTTGGATGTGTTGGTATTGATGTCAACATGTCTATTATATAGTTTGGATGTTTTTTGTGTAGGTATTCCAGTAACATAGGGTTATCATAAGAATGGTGAAGGAATATTACTGAAGAAAAGGAGTCACACACCTCATGTGATGATATAGAGATTTTCTACATTTTTCATGTCAAGTTTAAATTGTTGACATGATAATTTGATCAACTTATGATGTCATAGATGAAGACTATTTATTTTACTATTTGCTAGTGTGATAGAATTGCAAAGAATGAATTCATGTACGTACTCAAAGTGAGATCTTTGGTTGTGCAACTAGGAATGTGTTAAGGACATATCAATGTGTCTATCATTAAAAGGGTTTGGGATTCTAATGACCAGCAAGGAATTTACAAGTATTTCAGTTGCGGGTAACATTGTTCTTGAGGTTTAGCATGAAATGATGACATATATGATGATTGTGATAGATTTGATTGTTTTTTTGAGCTTTAGGACACATTAGGATGACTTAGGATTATGTTCTTGATGATTTTTTTTCTTGAATTGATCAAGGTGATGAAGTTCAATGGATTTGAATATTTTTTTAGGTTCTTAGTTGACATGTCAACAAAATTTGACAAAACGGTTTAAGATAGATTGGTAAAAAATTTTAAGGTTATGATTATGATCTGGAGGTTTTCTGGAAGAATCTAATAATTTTTTTTCACATGTGTAGGAAACCAGATAGTTTACTTTGGTGCTAACAGTTGGAATTTTTAGGATTAGGTTTTTTTGAACTAGTGCTTGCTAAATATGGTGAAATAGGGTTTATTTTTCTTTTCACGTGGGTGTCAGGTTTTTGAAGATTGAAAATTGAAAAGGTTTCTAGTGAATTTATTTTACTGATCTAATGAGGGTTGAATTTCTCATCTGAGTGTGACAGAGACAATTGTAGCAAGGTATCTAATTATACTCAAATGGAATTAACAAAGGCATAGGTAGATTATATCATATAGTTCATGAATTCTCATATTGGTTTCGTAATTTTGATTGTAAGTTAGTGAGACTTTCTTAGGGTTGTTTCCAAAGGAAAATCTAAGTAGTGAACTCTAGAGAGTGCCCCTAAATACATATGCATTCCCCATATTGTAACAAGTCTATAATTTGAACATTATACTTATCTTATTGTGGGTTTAATTCCCATCCTAGTTTTCACCATAGTTTAGGTTTCCATGATAAAAATTCATTTTATTTTCTTTTTGATGTTTTCTTATGTGTGTTTACATGCTTTAAATTTTGTAAATCCGTAATAAAAGTGAAATTATAAAGGGTTTCATGTTTTATAGCTTTAAGGTTTTGGATTTTTCAATTTTTTAGAAGATACCAAATCAC
Source organism: Thuja plicata (assembly GCA_018584345.1). Classification (NCBI taxonomy): domain Eukaryota; kingdom Viridiplantae; phylum Streptophyta; class Pinopsida; order Cupressales; family Cupressaceae; genus Thuja; species Thuja plicata. The sequence continues at coordinate 3,516,609 of MU226278.1, read as the reverse complement.
CCTCCCCCTCTCAATTTCTTGTTGCCTCATTCATACAATTTTTATTAAAGCATAGTCCTTTTAAGGAAGCCTAAAATATTGAGGGAGATCCAAATATGAAAACATTCAGGAAGCACAGTCCCTGATTTGATGGAGCCAACTATGCACTATGGTAGAACTTCATTATTTTACATCTTAGATGCATTGATGAAGATTGTTGGAGGATTAAAATTAATTCATACAACCCTCCAAAAATCACTACAACTCTTGACTAGATAAATGAGGCAAAGGATAACTTTAGGAAAAAGGAAGCTTTGTTGAGCGCATTGACTAATACAAAGAAGACCAATGTCATGAAATTGGAGACATCCAATTAGATATGGGATAATTTGGAAATTATATGTGGAGACACAATAGTAAAGATTGACAATTTACAGATCTTGAAGGGAAAATATGAAGCCATTAAGATGAGAGAAGATGAGAACATTTCATCCTACATGCTAAAGATCAATGAGATGGTGTGAGCTATCAAATGTTCTATAGGTACAACTAATGAAGATGAGATTTTTTCTAAGATTCTTAAAATATTGTCTGATGAACTATAACTGATTGAATGTTTGAATATGTTAAGTTGATGATCACCGAGACACAGAAAGTGAATGCAAGACATTAAATTAGTTAATTTATTGTATTGTCATTGATTTCAACTTGATATAATATGTATGGTCATTTACATACTGCTAAAGCCTTAAAAGAACCAATGAATCAAAGGCTATGCTATCTTTAATGCATAAAACTTAAGCATTCACAAAGTGTTAGTGTAACCCAAGGAGAAAAATCACAACATTAGCAATGAGAAAAGTCACAGTGTTAAATGATGAGCAAAGTCACAGTGATACCCGACAAGCAAAAGAACAGTGTAACCCGACGGACAAAATTATAGTGTTGCCTGACGAATAGACAATACCTACAGATGGAGGTCCTGAAGAAAATTGAAGTCTCACTAATGGAACAGTCACTTTTCATTGAAGACTAACTAAAGTATTGACTAGCAGAACAAAGAGTTCAGAAATGACAAAAGGCTTAGGTTTCAAGAGCTAAATATATACTTAACTAGTAATTATCATTGTTCTAATCGACAAGACAAAGTGAGATATAAGTAAAGGATTTAAAGTTGTTTTTTCCAGTAGGCAAGAACATCTCTATGATGTAAAAAAGGAGTTTTTCTTTACATCTAATTGGCGAGAAAGTTGGATCACACCAAGATCAAGAAATCCAAGAATGGTGAAATCATGTCTATATTAGAGACAAGCTAATTCAATGTGAATTACGGGAGTGACAAGAGAATAGATGTTAAACAGATTCTGAAGGAGAAGAAAGTCTTCATTTCAGACCTGATCAATCAAGTTGAGGAAAGATATAAATTCTGTAGACACCAAGGGACAGTGATAAAAGATCATAGAGAAGAACAGTGTGGAGAAAAGGTATTGAATTGATAACATTGATCAGAAAGGTAATGTACTTAAAATAGATCTAAAAATCTTCAATTCTAGTTGTATATGTGAACATATCAATTTACTGTTTCAATTTAACCATTGAAGCATCAAGTCTCTTAACCGAGCAGGACTTAAAATTCTTTTATGATTGAGATACATCCCAAGGAGTATCAAAAGGTTTGATCATACAAAGTAACATTAGATATGCCTGATACCTAATGATAGGGTGAGTGAGTGTTTTATCAAGGATGGTAGCATTAGATGCCAGATACTAAGTGACAAACTATTCATTTAAATTCTCTAACAAGGTCACACCTAATAGTGTGTTTTTAACCTTTAACATGGTTGGATCTTCACTGAGTGCACTTTAGAAGAGTGAAAATTAGGGCTACTGGTCCTAGTGGTTTTTTCCCTTAATAGGGTTTCCATGTTAAAATCCATGTGTCAATTTGTTTATGAGTCATTAATTTATTGTTTTTCATTTCACATAAGTAAATCTAGATTGATTGGTATACACTAGTTATTTAATGTATCTTGGTACATAGAAAGACTATTAATCTGTAAAAGTAAGAAAAAGGTTTGAAAGAGTAATCCGAGCAGTAGTTATTTTTTATTAATATTTCAAGGCAATCATCTTGTAGGAATGAAGATAACTAGAGGCTTATAAATGTGGTAATAAGTTTTTGGGTTGATTTAAGGATTAATTTTTGAGGCCACTGATTAACCCCTCCCCCTCTCGGTTATTCTAACAATTGGTATCAGAGCTTGTGTGCTTAGAAGGAAGGTTTCAAGACCTAAGCTAAATATCACAAGATGAACAGATGAGATGTGCACCAAGTTGAACAAAGACAAATTTGCTTCATGGTAAAGCAGGATAATACTCCACTTATCAGGTATTGGAAATGATGTTACTAATTACTTATATACTAAATATGTGTTTTCCATAGGAGCACTCACATTTCAACAAATGAGAGAGAAGCATGAGAATAACTGCATGATAATAGAGCTTGCTTCCTCACTCTCTGATGATGAATTTGAAGATGTCAAAACATGCACAACTCCAAAGAAGATGTGGGATAAACTTCACCTTGTATATGGTGGTGATATAAATGTTCTGAGAGCCAAGGAAGAAATCCTTAGAGGAAAGTTTGATGATCTCACAATGAAATAAGGTGAAAACATCACATAGTACAACACAAGAATCAAAGAGGTAGTCAATGATATCACAAAATTTGCAGGTGTACTAGATGAAGAGATAGTGGTAAGTAAAATTCTAAGAACCTTATTGCCTACTTATGCTATTAGAGTATCTACCATACAAGAAATGAGAGCAGTATAAAATAGAAATGTTACTCTAGATAGTTTGATTGGAAGACTAATTTCATTTGAGATGAATAACTTTGATAATAGTGTCTTACCAAACATAGAGTCTGCATTCAAATCTTCTTCGAGAATAAGTAAATCAAGTCATAAACACACTATGAGAAAATATAGTGATATTGAAAGTGAAGAAGAAAATCTTGATGAAATTGAAGCACTTAAGGCAAGAAGAATGCAAAGAGGCAAAGGTAAATACAAAGGTAAATTACCACTTGTATGTTTTAATTGTAAAGAGATTGGACACTTTGCTGAAAGATGTCCTAACAGAAGAAAAGATGACAAAAGTAATGATAGATAAATTGAAAAGAAGTTTGACAGAGGTGATAATTGAGATTACAGAAGAAACTAACAATAAAAAAGAAGAGATACCCAAGACTACAAGGACAAAGGAAAGAAGGCTAGTTACCTAGCTACATGCAAAGATGAAGATACTGACACAAAATCTGATGAAGACAAAGAGATGGTGTTTGTGGAAGTAAAAGATGTTTCTGATTAGGATGAAAGGTATGTAGAAACTGAACTCATATCTAAAGTTAGCAAGAATGATATTTGGATCATAGATAGTGGTTGCACTGACCACATGACCGGTGACATAGAAAAGTCTAATAATTTTGAGTATTATAATGGTGTTATAGTAAGAGTGGGTAATGACACACCTTGTCCAGTTGAAGGTAAAGGAACTATAATGTTGAATAACTAGATAAAATGTGGAAATGCATATTGGGTGAAAGGATTGAATTATAATCTATTGAGTATTTCTCAGCTGAATAATTTAGGTCACCAAGTAGCATTTGAGAATAAGAAGGCAAAGATCTTCAATGAATAAGGAAGATTAATCAGAACTGGTGAACAGACCAAGGGTAACTTATTCTATCTAAATGATACTGACACCACTTTCTTAATGGCTTGAAATGAAGATATATGGTTGTGGCATAAAATATTGTGTCATGTAAATTTTGAAAACATTATAAAGATAAGAAAAAATAGAAATGTAAGAGGCTTATGAAGCATGTCAAAGCCAAACAATATCATTTGCAAAAATTGTCAAAAAGGTAAGATGAAAAAGTCTAGTTTCAAAACCAAAGCCCATACATTTGATGCTATTCTAGAATTAGTCCATACTGATCTATATGGACCCATGAGGACAAAGAGTTACTATGGTGATAGATATTTCATTCTCTTTGTTGACGATTACTCTAGAATGATGACATTTATGTTTCTAAAAGATAAATCAGAATCATTCAAGATTTTTAAATGGTATAAAGCAATGGTAGAAAAACAAAGTGGTAAGGAATTGAAATTCTTAAGATCGGATAAAGGGGAATTTATTTCAGATGAATTCGCTAACTTTTGCAATGAGCATGGAATCAAAAGATAGGTCTCTGCATTGAGAACACCACAGCAAAATGGAATTGCTGAGAGAAGGAATAGATCCATTGTTGATTGTGCAAGGAAACTTATGATAGAAAAAGGCATCACCCAAATCTTTTGGAGGGAGGGTTTCTGTACTATTGTTTAAACATTGAACGTAGTACAATTGAAGAAAGACACCAAGAATACACCCTATGAGCTATGGTATGGTTACACACCCAATGTAAGTTACTTCAAGATATTCAGTAGTCAATGTTATATCTTAAAATATGATAAAAATAGAAAGCTTGACTCCAAAAGTGATGAAGGTATCTTTCTAGGGTATTCCACCAAGAGCTAGGCTTATAAATGTCTCAATAAAGCCTCTAACAAAATTGTTGAAAGTGAAAAAGTAAAGATAGATGAATTTTTAGAGAAAAATAAAAAGGAAAGAACAAAGGAACCAGAGGAACAATAATGCATAGCTCTCAAGAAATAGAATATTGCAACCGAGCATCAGGCTGCAAATACCAAAAATTAGGATATTGCTCAAGGTGATGTACCAAGTGATGGAGATCAAAATGAAGGACAAAATGATGATCAAGATGATATACAAAGAATTGAACCTATTCTTGCCAAGTATGTCAGAAATAACCATCCATAGAACCATATCATAGGAGACAAGAAGGATGGTATGAGAACCATAAGTAAGTCTCTAAACATAAGATGTCTAATTTGTTATTTTGAGCCAAAATTTGTCAATGTGGCACTTGATAATGAAGAATGGATTAGTGTTATGAATGAAGAAATTGAGCAGATTGAGAAAAACAAGACATGGACACTTTTACCAAGACTAGATGACAAGAATGTCATCTATACCAAATGGATATTCAGAAATAAGATGAATGAGAATGGAGAAGTCACCAAAAACAAAGCAAGACTAGTATGCAAGGGGTATGCACAAGAAGAAGGGAGTGACTATGGAGAAATGTTTGCACCCATTTCTAGGCTATAAGGAGTGAGAATATTACTTTCTTATGTTGTATTTAAAGTATTCAAGGTATACCAGATGGATGTCAAGTCTGCATTCTTAAATGGAATACTTAAGGAAGAGGTATACATTGAGAAACCAGAAGAGTTTGTTGATCCAGACAAGAGGAACATGGTATGTAGACTACACAAGCCTTGTATGGATTGAAATAAACACTGAGAGCTTGGCATAAAAGACTTCATTCCTATCTCATAAGTATTGGATTTGTAAGAACTAGTGAAAACAATAATCTTTATTTGAAGGAAGATACTGATGCTAACATTTTGATTGCTGAAATATTTGTTGATGACATCATATTTGGAGGAAATGATATGCTATGAAAATAATTTTAAAATGAATTGAGAAAAGAGTTTGAGATGTCTATGTTTGGAGAGATCAAGTTCTTTCTTGTTCTACAGATCATGCAAAAAAATGAAGGCATTTTCATTACACAATCCAAATAAATCAAGGAAGTGCTGAAAATATTCAAGATGGAAGATTCCAAGCCAGTTGGAACACCAATGGAAACTAGATGTAAGATGACAAAGGAGGACAAGTTACCTAAGATAAATCAGACTTTGTACAGATCAATGATTGGAAAACTCATGTATGTTGTACATACTAGACCAGATATTGTTAGAATAGTCCCAAAGGATAACTGAGAGGGGGGGGATGAATCAGTTATTAGTAAATTTAATTCTTTTTCCTTCTTTAACTTTAGAATATAATAAAGTAAATGCACATTTAGATAACACAGTACACAACACAAAATTTGATTACAGGGAAACCAAATGGTAAAAATCCCAATGAGAATCAGCACCCACAATGAACTATACTTGTTTATAGTAATCCCTATTAGAAGATATTTCAACCCTGTTAAGAGTTGTACTTTACAATGTAATAAGTATAGTGACCTAGTTAAGGGCCTGACCTTGTTAGGAGTCTTTTACAAATAACCCTGTTAGGGGTGAGGAATCACTATCCAAAACCTCACTGCTTCAATGGTGAAGGCTAAAACCTTTTGTAGAATAGATATGCACTATCTCTTATGATGAAATATAGAGTAGACTTGCTATCTTGACCAGTTCAACTATATTATAATCTTTTACTTCTTCTTGACATAGATCCTTGATGAATGAAACACAACTAATATTCAGCTCTATACATTTTATGTCTCTTCTCTTGTCAGTCACACTTAGCATATCACCAATGACCTTCTATAAGTATCTTCCTCAAAGTATGAGATCATGGGACCTGTAAGACAACTCTTCATAACATCCTTGTCAGCTTAACTAATCACACAATCATAATTACAATCGCGCAAATATAAACTGAATAGACGTGATACTTCACTAAGTCAGCCTCACCAAATTAACTCTAACTTTGCAATCTTCGTAAAACACATTTGGCAGCTTTAGATAACTATCATCAACACACAAATAATCATTAATATACACATGCATATCCTAAAGATAGGTGCAACTCAAGAAACAAGTTAAATACGTCAGCTCTGAACAAATACTCTTCAAGAACTGTAATTGCCAATAACAGAATTACACAACTTGATTGAAACATCATATCTAGATCTATGTGTATGAACACAACATACTAAACATGTCTACAACATGTATCTAACCATGCAAGGCTTGATATCATCAATCTAATAAGTACATACAAAATCACTACTATATATTATATGTTGTCATCAATGACAAACATACAATCAATCAACTGCATAGAAACAAATCTCCAACAATATCCCCCTTTGACATTGATGGCAACATATGATATTAAAAGCATCCTATGTTCGTGGTGTCCTCTTTCTTTTACAATCTTCTCAATATCCTCATTGAAGATTTCTCTATCCTACTGTAGTTCCTCTAACTGTGTTTTTGTTCCATTGATATATACTCCCCCAGAGCATATTCTCCCCCTTTGACATCAATGGAAAAGGGTGGCATAAACCATTAGGAACATGTACTATGTTAGGGATTTTTCTTTTATGAATCACAGTGCTTGAAATGACTACTTGAACACCATGCCTTCTAATATTGATTCAGAGACAAGAAAAGCCTAATTCCTAAGGACTGGATAAGGTCCTCCTTTTTTTTTGAACTCCACATATACTCAGGTAGGTTTTACCTTTTATGATTGTTGTTTACACATTATGTTATAGTGTGGACACTATTTTGCTATGTACCTTTGTTAAACCAACTTATAAATCACCTTGCAAAGGACCAATCATAACCAGATGCAAGATTTAACCATACAAACTTATGGTCTTAAATATAGAAAAAACCAGTGATACAAGGAGTTTCATCCTTCTTCCTTTTATTGTAGGAGGGATAACCTAATGATTCATTCTCTAAAGAATCAATAAAGTGGACACTGTCCTGCTGACATGAGTCCTTACTGAGTTAAGTTTGTTTGTTCTTAGTAACAAGAGTATTTTAATTAAATTGGTTTTGAAACCTTGAAATGACTTGGACAATAATGGGTTATCAAACCAATTTTTGGACCAGTGCCTATCCTTTGGGTTATAGAGTCAATAAACTTAAGATTTCATAGAAACAAAATATAGTAAGCTGCCTTACAACTCACATGCAATTCAGATAAGTTGCCTTAAAAATTACCTTGTTACCTCAAAATGATTGTATCAAATCTTTAAAAAACCATTATGCTCCCTGAAACTACTCAGAAAACTTAGTTCTTTCCTCAAAAGAAACTTGCAAGAAATTAGATAGTTACCTAATAAATAAAATGCTTCAGAATGCCTTGCAAACTCAAACATAAAAGAGCATACACAGATAATAAAGAGACAACAATTGAAGAGAGTAAAATTGCACCGTATTTTATTTATATGATCCAGCTTCCATACATGAAATATTTTGCAACTTAAAAAGATAAACAGAAGTTCAGAACATCTGAATTCTACAATATATTTTTTCTCTTTTCCAAAAAATTCCAACCTCAAAGACCCTTTACAATTACAACTCTTTTTCTATATATAGGGTTTTGACCATCTTAGAATCCCTTAAGGATGCAACAAGCTTAGGATGGTCATAGCAAACCTAACCCTAAAGTTACAAGAGAGACAAAAAGAAAGAGAGAGAAGCGGTGGAATGACCAAGTCAAAAAGATAGAAACATATATTCTTTGTTCTTCTCCCGATCTAGCGACTTGATCTGATAGTGTACATAGTAAATGGCAGTAGTTATGTTGATTCTGGATGACCATGCTCTTAGATTTACCTACATTCTCCTTTTGAAATAACTATTCTCTTTGTCTTCAATGGTGAAGTACCAAGTAGTCATCCTTACTCATCATCTAGAATTTCTTCCTCTACTACTGGCTTCTTCTTCTTGGGTGTAGTCATCACCTCCCATGCTTTCACTTCATCATCCGATGGCCACTTAAAGTCTTGAGTACTCTGTACTTGCACCTTTTGTCTATCCCATCTGGCATCAGTGATATTCTTGACATCTAGCAGGAATTTGTTGATGTCAGTGTCTGCTTTAAAAGCCTCATCCAATATTTTATTGAATCCTTCAATATCAACATCTGCTCCCAAGAGAAATGCCTCATCACTAGGCATCTTGCTATCAAATTCATTCTTCCAGGCATCTACAGCCTTTACTTGATCATCATCTCCCCTTAAGGAAGAAATAAACTTATTAAAATCATTTGAAAAGAGGCTCAACTTAACCTCTATCTAGTTTGATTTACATTTAAAGAATGAGAGAGAAATATTGACTCTTTTGATCTCATCTTCAACTTCAGTTACTATTTCAGGAAAATCTGGTCTTATGGCTTGTAAATATGCTAACTTTTTAAATAACTTTGCCCTAACAGACCATTTAGTAAAGTAAGGGTTTAAAATGGAAAGATACCCCATTACCTCAGTATGCAAAGCCGGTAACTTATTGTATGCATTGAGTACAACATCAGTTTTATCCTTTAGAATCTCAATTCTATGTTGTATTATACCCTTCAATGCTTTCAAAGCAATTGCATTTCCCTTTCTACATTAGTTTCCTGTTCAACAGCCTCCTCTGATTTAGGCTTATCTTCAATTTGCATTGATGGTGGTTGTGCAGGTACATATACCACCTCAGGCTTTATTTCCAATTCTTCCATTAATTTCTTTATCATCTGATCCCACTGGTACAATTGTATGTGGCACATCTCCCTGTCCTTAGACAATGCACTTGTCTCTTCTAACAAGGTGCTACACCTTTCAGATAATTGTTTAGTCTTGTCTTCATTCAAGTGAGCCCAATGTGTCATGATTTGGGATATTTCTAAATCCCCTGTATTCTATACAGAACAGACCATTTGATTTCCCACCATATTTTCTTGAATATTTACCAATTGGGGCTTTTGGTCTTTTGGGCACAGGCTCCACATTGTAAAATCATGGGATTTTGGGCTATACCCAAATCCTTTTATTACATCTCCTATTTGGACCTCACTAGCCATTTTGAGATCTGGTTGTTTTCTGATTTGGTCAATGATGAAGGCAGATGCCAAATCTCATCCCTTAGCCAATAGTATTCCACTACCTAGCACCATCTTCCTGGCTTCCTCGAGTGAAATATCCTCATTTTCAGGGTCATAAGACTGTAAAGCCACTAGAGCTTCATTTGTTATTGTCTCTTTCCCATCTACTGTCAACTAGGATCTTATCTGCTCTATCTTATGCCGTCTTAGGAAGTATTTAAACTCCTCTGTTTTGACAAAGCTGTCATCATTTAAATATTTTTGTTGATGAATCAACCTCTCATCAACACAGGCTTTAAGTGGCAGCTCAACACTGTCATCCAAATTAGGCTGTTGCTTCTTGCCTTCCCTGATTGATTTCCTTAGGTTATGGTCATATAACCTATTCCCTGGTACTAAGGTCCTGATCTTGTCCTTTTTCTTTCTTTGTCCTTCAACTGAAGGCTGACCTACTTCCAATTTCTGCCTCTTTGCAGCAGGCTCTTCTACATCATCAGGCTGGGTGGCCAATGTCAAATCAACAATGTGGCACTCAGCCCCCTGCAACTACGGTATTTTATCTATATCTTGTTGTGATGCTTGCTGTGGTGAAGGATACATAGTAGGACATGCATAATCACTGTCACTACCACTATCATATTCAGACTCCAAATGATCAGGTGTCTGAGCACCTTTCTTATCAAGCACTGTATCAAGTTGCTCTATAAGAACATAATAGTTGTCTATCATGGCTTTGATCCTGTCAAAATATGGGAGGTCAGGGTAAAAACCCCCAAAAGATAGCCCATTCCTCTTAATTTGTCTTTCATGATTCAACAATTCTTGAATCCTAACTCTTCTTGTTTGAATTTCATCCTCATCTAGGATGTTCCTTGTTGCATCTTCTTCCATGCACTCACAGTGGACATTAGTATTAGGGATTATAGGTGTATACAATTTCCTAACCCCTACCATGAAGTCCTCTAGGTCAATATATTTATGAGGGGCTGTCCCCATTCTGCATCCTTATAGCCACTGACTCACTTCATCAATAGCACCTTTGCCAATTGTGAAATTGAAAATCTTGAATTGCCTAGGGGTTAGAGTCCCCTTCTTATGTGGTGCAAAGTGCTTGTTATTTGTTAACAATAGCTTCCATATGAATTTCATTGCAGCTACCCTTGCTGGTACATGATATGGTAAGAGATGAGGTGGGTTACTACACCCATATACCTTGATAATGGTATAATTCTCCTCCAAGAAGAAATCACCCCAATTATGCTTTCCAGGCCAGCTATCTATATAATCACAGGGCCTGAGCAATTGTATAACCTTCAATGGGACTCTTGTTCTGCTGACTCCAAGACTTTGTACCATTGGATACACAATCCAATTCTAAAATGCACAATAATCACAGTCCTTGGAGGTGTAATTCCAAACCCTCGCCCAAAATTGGAGAGGATTAGGACCTTCCTGGTAAAACCTTTGTGGCACCAAATTGTTGGTGTCCATGATTACAAAATTGAAGTACAGCAGGAGATGCATGAGCATGCAATAGTGAAGGAATTTGAGCTCCTTCTCCTTGGGGTCCCTTAACTTTTTCTGGGTTGCAATGAAACCCTCATGCATCTCATCAATTATATGTTGTATGTAATCATAACTAGTGCTTGAATGCACCTCTTGTAATTCTAACACCATCATCAGGATGCCAGCATTGATTTTCTCTGCATCTCCATCTATCCCTTGCACTCTACATAGGGCATAGGAGATATATTTAATGTAGAAGTGTAGATCCTTGTAATAATATGGGCTTGGCTCAGCCATAGGATCTAAGTACTTTCTCACTTCTTTCAACATGTGTTTCTGCAATAAGCCTTTAGCAATACCAGGCTTTGAACTATACCTCTTCTCCTGCTTTGTCATGTCAATCTTAGTAGACATGGTGCTAAATAAGCCAAAAGCCTGCATGAATGAATTTTTGTTTAATATTAACAGAGTAGTGCCATCATCCCTTCTGATTGTTTTAGACAAAACATCATAATGATTGGCCAGTTCTAAGAACAAGTCTACATCTATGTAGACATCAGGGACAATTAATCTGGCTAGACAACAAGTCCAAGGGTTTGAGACTGGGATAGCCTTATCAAAAATTTTATAGAAATAATTAAACAATGAAAAACTTGTTGTCCCTAGAGTATCAGCATCTCTGATATTGTGATAGTCATCCAAGAGCACATTTTCATTTTCTCTCTTAATTTGTGTAGAACCAGGAAGTAACCTGAGAAATTCATCAGAAAAACTTGCCTTTCCCTTTTGGTCTTCCTCACTTCCTCCACTTGTGGAAGCAACACTAACAGCCTGACTCATACTTGCAATACCTTGAATCTCCTACTCCTTATTGATATTGAAACAAATCTATTTTGAGATTGCTTGACCATCTTGTGCACAGTTTTCTGAAACTTAGAACCTATTAATCAACTCTGGAAATACTGCAAACTGAGAAAAATATCTCTTCTCTCTGAAAACTTAACAACTTGGGCTCTGACATCTGAAAGCATGGTGAATGAAAATGAATGCACCATCAACTCCTTATAGCCATCATTCAAAGTACGCAGCTCATAATTTGGAAACATCAGTTCTGTCTTTAATTCGACATACTGTGAACTTGAATGAAAACCGAGTTGTAGTTCCATGAGCTTGACAGGAAATCAAATTCATAAAAGTGAATCCTCGAAAAAACCTAACAAAATTCAAAAAGAGCTGACATGTCACATTATGATTTTCTATCTGTCTTACATCTCAGCTACTCTTTTTGTATAGTAATCAAAATACAAGCCTCCGATTGGATATCAAATGATTCATGTTGTCTCATCAAAAATTTCCGCCATTTTTTAGATTTTGCGATCAGGCGACTGTGCGACTGCATATAATCTCTTTGTCATGGACCTCTGTCACTAACCCATAGTTTATCTCGAGACATGGCGACAATACACTTTCTTTCCTTTGGCTAACCCAAGTCACCATCTGGCGATCACACGACCCTGTAGAAATCATAGTCGCGTATAGTTAACACTAACTCATTATCTTTTCTGAGACCTTGCGACTAACCATTTCCTTTAACCCTTTACGGTTATCTCTTAGTCACCAAATTTTTTTGTTTCATGTCAAGACTATGCGACAATACCTAGTCGCCCAATTGCAGAATACAAAATATGAGTATTAAATTTTATCATGACAAGTTATACGTGCCCTTTTTTCTAATCTGATGACTGCACGACATACCTTAATCACCAAGTCGGGAGGAATTTTCCCTTCGGGCACTTTTGTTTTTAGACTTTACGACCATAGTTGGATCCTCTGATCTCTTTATCTAACAACTATCACTTAATCGCCAAATGTTCTTATATACCCTTAAATCTTTCTCAGACATCACGACAAAAGGAAACGCACTTGGTCTCGTTGTCGCTAATTCGATTTTCTCCTTCTGGCGACCATGCGATAAACCTTCAATAACCACTCACCTTATGACACATGTCACAAAGTCATTTTTTGGCATACTGCACAATGGAGAACTCAGTCTTCATTCTGTTCTTGGCGACAACCCGACTATGCTTTGTGCTAAACCTTAGACGGTCAGTCACGAAGTCTCAGTCAAAATCTCTTAACCGCTTTTCCTTCTTGAGACTACACGACTAAAGGCTTTGGCTAACTTTTAAACTTGGATCTTCTTAGCGATAACGCGATATGAGGTAATCGCAATGTCTGAAGACATTTCAATAACTGCTGATAATTTCTTGTGATTACCCGACTGATTAGTGGGTCCCCTCTGCATAATACTTTTTTACAAAGTTATCTTGCGACCACACAACATGAAGAAATTGCAGAGTCTCGTAATACCAAAGGAATATACTGAATGTAAACGAGACCATGTGACAAAAGAAAATCACCAAGTCAGGAAGGATTAGGGAATATTCGCTTGGAGTAATGCGACAAAGTGATTTGATTAAAACGCATGACTTAAGTGGACTAAAAAAGAAACAACGAAACATAAGTGACATGACTTAGGGTTTTTTTTTCAGCTTTACACTTGGAAGGCTAAGGGTTTTCAGGGTTTTTGTAAATTGAGACAGGTTTAAACTTGAAAACCTAAAAACTTGACATAGGTAAAGCAAAAAGGAATGAGAGACAGCTGATTAAAAACACCAGATCACAGAGAAAAGAATAGGGAAACAGGAAAACTGCCAAAACAAGAAATACAACCAACATACTACTCTAGAAGTACAGTAGTCAACCATTTATTAGTCACATAGGAATGATGTTCTTCCTATATTTTCTAATTACACTTAGGAGAGGGAATTATTCCCAACTTCTCTCTGAGATACTCAAAAGTATCTTTTGATAAAGGTTTTGTGAGAATATATGCCAACTGTTCTTTGGTGCTCACATAGTCTAATTTCACTTCTTTGTTTGCAACCTTTTCTCTTAGAAAATGGTACTTGATCTGTATGTGTTTTGTGTTTGCGTGCATCATAGGGTTATTAGACATGTTAATAGTGCTAGCATTATCACAGTGAATAACAATAGGATAATCAACCTAAATACCAAATTTTGTAACCATCTACTTGATCAAAACCATGGTTGAATAATTTAGTGCTGCTGTAACATATTCAACTTCTACTATTGACTGAGAAATATAGTTCTGCTTCTTACTTATCCAAGAAACTAACCTATCTCCAAGAAATATTGCTCCTCCTGAAGTACTCTTCCTATCATTAATACAACCTGCCCAATCTGCATCTATATACACATGAAGTTGTACATTCTCTAATTTTGGATACCATAAACCATAGTCTATAGTTCCCTTTAGATATCTGAATATCCTCTTGATTGCCATTAGGTGATTCTACTTGGGTTCAGCTGCAAATCTTCCAACAATGCCAACTGCATTAGATATGTCAGGTCTAGATTGAGTTAGATAAATGAGTTTTCATATCATAGATTTGTACAATATTTTATCAACTGCTGTGTAATAATCATCTTTTGAAAGCTTGCTTCCTGTTATCATAGGGGTGCATACTGGTTTACAATATTTCATCTTAAAGGTCTTCAATATTTCCTTCACATATTTTGATTGATTAATGAATATACCTTTATCTGTTTGCTTTACATTTAGTCCCAAAAAGTATTTTATAGGACCAATCATGCTCATTTCAAATTCATTTTGCGTTTCTTTTGCAAATGTTGTACTAAGCTTGTCATTACCTCCAAAGATAATTTCATCAACAACTATGGAAACTAGTAGTAATCCATTAGGTGTCTCTCTTGTGAATAGGTTACAATCTGTTACACCTTTCTTGAATCCAACCTTGGTAAGATAACCATCAATTCTATCATACCAAGCTCTTGGGGCCTATTTAAGACCATAGAGTGCTTTCTTCAATCTGCATACCATGTTTGGTTTATCTGAAACATTGAATCCTTCAGGCTGTTCTATGTAGAATTCTTCCTTCAAGTCACCATTCAGAAAAGCT
Source organism: Thuja plicata (assembly GCA_018584345.1). Lineage (NCBI taxonomy): Eukaryota > Viridiplantae > Streptophyta > Pinopsida > Cupressales > Cupressaceae > Thuja > Thuja plicata. The sequence continues at coordinate 3,501,364 of MU226278.1, read as the reverse complement.
GACTTTACATCCATTTGATAAACTTTAAAGTATTTTAATGTTGCATAGGCCAAGAACAATTTAATGTCTTCCAGTCTGCTCATAGGGGAAAATCTATCAGTGTAGTCTAATCCTTCTCTCTACGCATATCCTTTACATACCAATCTTTCTTTGTTTCTTACTACTATACCATCTTCATTCATCTTGTTTATGAATACCCACTTTGTTCCAATCACATTTTTGTCACTGGATCTAGGGACGAATTCTCATGTATCATTTTAAATTATCTGATCTAATTCTTCTTTCATTGCATTCTTCCAATCAGAATCATTACAAGCATCTTCAACACTTAAAGGTTCAATCTATGAAAGTAAACATACCTCTTCATCCATTGATAAACTTTTTGATTTTGATCTGGTCAAAACATTGCTGCTCTGATCTCCAATGATATCATCTTTAGAGTGGTATCTGGATGTGAATTTTCAAACCTTAGGTGTGACTTCTTCTTCTATAATCTGTGATTCTTCTCTGCTTGATTCAGGGTCATTGCATGAGACATCAATGCAATCAAACATTTCTTCAATAATAGCATCTTTGTTGCTATGCATGGGTTCATCTTCAATCATAGGTGCATATTCATAGTACCTCTCCTAAACCATAAACTTTTCATCAATTTTTAAATGAGTACTTTCAATTATCTTTTTCAGTCTCAAATTGAAACATCTGTATGCTTTGTTTTTTGTAGAATAACCAAGGAAAATACCTTGATCACTCCTAGCATAAAAATTACCAACACCATCATCTCTCTTGATGTAGCACTTGCTGCCAAAGATTCTGAAATACTTTACTATAGGTACATTACAAAACCAAAGTTCATAGGGTGTCTTATCTGCGCCTGACCTCAATTGAGTTATGTTTATAGTATAGACTGCTGTATTTACTGCATCTCTCTAATATGTGTGTGCAACTTTTCCTTCAATCATCATAGTGCACATTGTATCAAGTATAATCATGTTCCTCCTTTCTAAAATACCATTCTTTTGAGGGGTTCTAGGAGCACTTAACTATCTTCTTATTCCATGTTCTTCATAGTAATCATAAAACTAATCAGAGGTGAACTCTCCTCTTCTATCTGATCTCAGACATTTTAGTTTTAATCCAGGTTCATTCTCAACCTTAGCTTTGAATATTTTGAACTTCTCAAAGGCTTCAAATTTCTCCTTTAAGAACGCAACCCACATCATCCCTGAAAAATCATCAACAAAAAAAATGAGATACCTTTCTCCGTACTATGATCTTGTTTGGGTAGGACCACATAAGTCTGTATGCACTAGGTCCAATTTGTTTTCAGCTGAGTTCTACTTGCTTTTGAAAGAACTCCTTACATGCTTTCCCATAACACATTCCCTGCACATTGTGTCAATAGGTCTTGCTATACTTGGAAGGTCTCTGACTACCTTGACATTAATTATTTTTACTATTTTATCAAAATTGATATGACAGAGTCTCTTGTGCCATAACCAACTGTCATCTACTTTTACAACAAAACAACTTACATCTGAATTGAGCTGAAAAACATTACCTTTTTTTTTGGAGCCTGATGCAATCATGTCTCCATCCTTTTTGTTAATGATGCACCTATTGTCTTTTAACTCCAAATGATAACCTTTGTCAATTAGTTTTCCAACACTTAGCAAGTTATGATGTAATCCATCAACATATAGAACATCATCCATCTTGTTCTTTCCATCCAAGGTGATAGAACCTCTGCCTATGATAGGTTTAGGAGTGTTATCTCCAAATATAACCATACCACCTTTCTATTTGTCTAAATGAACAAATCTATTTTTGTCACCTGTCATATGGTGAGAGTATCCACTGTCAATGATCCAATCAGTTCTGATGTCTATTTTTGAAATTAGGGCTAACTCTTATTCTTTGCTTTCATCTGCAATGTCCATTTCCTCGAGAAACTTTTCCATGTCTCTAAGGGAAACAAATCCAATTTCATCCTCTCTTGAATCTTCATCAATTACACCTTCTTCATCATGGTAAAATTCCTTCTTATATTTAGGTTTGTAATTAGATATGAACTTTTTTACTCTTGTGGGACATTTAGATGCAGAGTGACCAATCTTGTTGCATGAAAAACATTTGAATGGAAGTCGTCCTTCATATTTTGCTTTTCCTTTATTTTCTCATTTAGCAATCATAGCAATGATATCTTCTAATTCTTCATCAACTTCTTCTTTCTCATTATGGCTAGAGATGTTTAAGGATTTCTTACCATGGACTGAGGCTTTGAAAGCTGTTTCACTTTTAGGTTCAGTCTTCAATCTTGATATCTTAAACGCAAAGATTTTACTGATCAAAGTATCTCTCTTGAATTCTTGTGATATTTTCATGGTTTCCTCTAGAATACTTATCTTTTTTTCATATTCTGATGTTAAGGTGGTTAACAGCTTGTCCATTATATCTTCTTTTGATATTTCTCCACCATTGTTTCTAATTCCAGAGACTGCTTCATTTATCCTTTGATTGTAAGCTCTAATGCTCTCTTTAGGTAGCATCTCAAGACTGTTGTATTTCTTTTTCCATTTTTTCCTGTGAGCACTCTTTGCTTGAATATCTCCTTCAAGCATATCTTCTAAATACTTCCATATGGTGTATGCTCTGTCAATTTTCTTGATCTCAAAAAATTCACTATCGGATAGGGCACTGATTAGGGCTTCTTTAACAATTGCATTATTGGTAAATGTTTCCTTTTGTATACTAGTAGCATCATCCTTTGCAAGGTCTTTCAGAGATGGAATAACAAATTCTTTTGTAGCTATCTCAAAGATCTCAAAGCAAACACACTGTAGATGGGTTATCATTTTTTTTTTCCAATCCAGATAATTTTCTCCATTGAACTTAGGGCTCTCTTTTCTAAAGTAATACATTTGATCTACCTTAAGCTGTTAGGATTCTTCTCCAAGGCACTTGGCTCTGATACCAATTGTTAGAATAGTCCCAAAGGATAACTGAGAGGGGGGGGTGAATCAGTTATCATTAACTTTAATTATTTTTCCTTCTTTAACTTCATAATACAATAAAGTAAATGCAGATTTAGATAACACAGTACACAACACACAATTTGATTATGGGGAAACCAAATGGTAAAAACCCTAGTGGGAATTAGTACCCACAATGAACTATACTTGTTTATAGTAATCTCTGTTAGAAGATATTTCAACCCTATTAGAAGTTGTAATTTATAATGCAATAAGTATAGTCACCTAGTTAAGGGTCTGACCCTGTTAGGAGTATTTTACAAATAATCATGTTAGGGGTGAGGACTCAGTGTCCAAAAGCTCACTGCTTCAGTGGTGAAGGCTACAACCTTCTATAGAAAAGATATGCACTATATCTAATGGAACTGTAGAGTAGACCTGCTATCTTGATCAGTTCCAGTGTATTGTAATCTTTTAGTTTTTCTTCACATAGATCCTTCATGAATGAAACACAACTAATATTCTACTTTATACATTTTCTGTCTCTTCTCTTGTCATTCACACTTAGCGTATCACCAATGACTTGCTATAGGTATCTTCCTCAAAGAATGAGATCATGGGACCTGTAAGACAACTCTTCATAACATCCTTTTTAGCTTAACTAATCACACAAGCATAATTACAACCACGTAAATATAAACTAAATAGCCGCGACGCTTCACTAAGTCGGCCTCACCAAATTAACTCTAACTTTGCAATCTTTTTAAAACATGTTTGGAACCTTTAGATAACTATCATCAGCACATAACTAATCATGAATAGACACACACATATCCTAAAGATAGGTGCAAATCAAGAAACACATTAAATATGTCAGATTTGAATAGATACTCTTCCAGAACCATAACTGCTAATAACATAATTACACAACTTGACTGACACATAATATCTAGATTTGCGTGTATGAACATAACATAATAAACATGTCTACAACATGTATCTAACCATGCAAGGCTTGATATCATCATTCTAATAAGTAAATATAGAATCACTATTGTGTATTATATGTTGTCATCAATTACAAACATACAATCAATCAACTGCACTGAAACAAATCTCCAACAGATATTTCACATGCAGTAGGAATAGTCACAAGATTTTCTGCTAATCCCAGGGAATCACATATGACTCTTGTGAAATTAATCCTAAGATATCTGAAGAATATCAAGAACTATAGCTTATGGTATAGAAAAGAAGGCAAATTTGAACTTAAGGTCTTTACCGATGCTAATTGGGGTGGAAACATTGATGACTAATAGAGAACAACTGGAGGAGCATTTCTTAGTCTATTGCAGAAGCACAACATGTTGTTGCTATTGCAAACTGTTAAAATATTGCATGGATCAAAAATTTACTGGAAAGTATGAATATTAAAATTCATGAACCAGTAATTATCTATTGTGACAATACTAGTGCAGTTAATTTCAAAAAATTCAGTCATGCATACTAAGACAAAGCATATTGCTATCAAGTATCATTATTTGAGAGAACAAGTTCAAGAAAAGGAGGTAATACTTGAGTATGTGCAATCAAAGGAACAATTAGCTTATATCTTCACCAAGCCACTACCCAAGGATATATTTGAGTACTTGAGAAAGAGACTAGGGGTCAGACCCTTGTCTACTGGTCAGTAAGATGACTAGAAGGCTACATCAGCCTACATATTCTCAGAATATCATTCATGTTGATGCAAGCAATGAAATGGACTTCAAAGATACATCTATACACAACAAGGTATTTATCAGCACCAAGGACCAGAGTTGTTATATTGCTGATGGATTGGGAAATTCAAGGAATATACTGAATGGATAGAAAGGATTGTTTGGTATTACTATCAAATATTTTTTTGGCATTGTTGTCAAAGGGAGAGATTATATCCATTATCACATTATCCAAAGGGAGAGATGTAACCAGAAAGGGAGAGTACATAAAAAGGGAGAGAGATATCTGACAAGAGAGAAAAGAGACATCAAAAGAAAAGAATAGTCAAAGGGAGAGATTTTGACACAAGAAGAGAACACATCACATCAGAAGAAGAAAGATTCTACATATATCAAGTGAAGGGATTGAAGACAAAAAGAGAGCTTCAACAATAATATCTAAGCTATGTGAGCTTACCGAGGACCAGATATTTGTATCGGTTATAGTACATGAGATTGGTAGTTTGATGAACTTCAACTATTATATTTCATATTGTATTAGTGATAATATAGTGTGATAATAGTGTGTTTCAATCAATGCCAAAGGGAGAGATTGATGAACTATAACTGATTGAATATTAGAAGATTTTAATTTGATGATCACCGAGACACATAAAGTTAAGGCAAGACATTAAATTAGTTAATGTATTATATTTTCATTGATGTAAACTTGATATAATCTATATGGTCATGTACATACTGCTAAAAACTTCAAAGAAATAATGAATCAAAGGCTATGCTATCAGTAATTCATTAAAGTTAAGTATTCACAAAGTGACTGTATACACCGATGGAGTGCACACCGATGGATAGAGTAAACCAATGAGATAAAAGTCATAGTGTTACCCGACAAGAAAAAGTATAGAATTATTGATGAACAAAGTCATAGTGTTAACCGATGAGCAAAGTCACAGTGTTACCCGACAATAAAAAACATAGTATAACCCAATGAACATAATTACAGTGTTGCCCAACAGATAGACAACCCTGACAGACGAAGATCCTGAAGACAATTGAAGTCTCACCTACGAAACAGTCAGTTGTCACCAATGACTAATTGCAGTATTGACCAAAAGAACAAAGAGTTCAAAAATGAAAAAAGGTTGAACTGTCAAGAGCTAAATATAGACTTAACTGGTAATTATCATTGTTTTAATCAACAAGATAAAGCTAGAGATAATTAAAGGATTTAAAGATATTTTGTCTAGTTGGAAAGAAGATCTCTACGAGATAAAACATGAGTTTTTCTTTAAATCTAATTGGAGATAATTGTGGATCATGCCAAGATCAAGAAAGCCAAGAAATGGTGAAATTATGTCTATATAAGAGACAAGCTAATTCAATATAAATTAGGGGAGTGACAAGAGAATAGATGTTGAAGAGATTCTGAAGGAGAAGAAAGTATTCATTTTAGACCTGATCAATCAAGCTGAGGAAAGAGATAAATTCTACAGACAATGATGAACAATGATACAACATAACTAAGAAGAATAGTGTGGAGAAAAGGTATTGAATTGATAACATTGATCAGAAAGGTAATGTACTTACAATAGATTTGAAAAATTTGCAACTCTAGTTGTATATGTGAACAAATCAATTTAATATTTCAATTTAACCGTTGAACCATCAAGTCTCTTAATCGAGTAGGACATAGAATTCTTTTCTAATTGAGATACATCCCAAGGAGTATAAAAAATTTTCATAATACAAAGTAGCATTGGATATGCCCAATACCTATTGACAAGCCAAGTGAGTGCTTGATCAAGGATGGTAGCATTAGATGCCAGATACTAAGTGAAAAAATAATCATTTAAATCCTTTAACAAGGTCACACCTAATAGTGTGTTTGTAACCTTTAACAGGGTTGGCTCTTCACCGAGCTCACTTCAGAAGAGTGAAAATTTGGGTTACCGGTATGAGTGGTTCTTTTCATTGAATAGGGTTTCCATGTTAAAATCCATGTGTCAATGTTTTTATGAGTCATTACTTTATTATTTTTTTATTTTACATAATTCAATCTTGATTGATCGGTATACACTAGTTATTTACTGTATTTCAGTAAAATAGAAAGACTGATAATCGGTAAAAGTAATAATAAGGTTTTAAAGAGTAATCCAATCATTAGTTATTTGTTACTAATATTTCAAGGCAATAATCTTTTAGGAATGAAGATAACTAGAGGCTTATAAATGTGGTAATAACTTTTAGGGTTGATTTAAGGATTAATTTTTGAGGCCACTGATTCACCCTTCCTCTCAGTTATTCTAACATAGTCTCTAACTTATGACAATAAGGTTGGAGTATTTGAAGAAATAAGGACAATGAGAATGTGACAAGAGAAAACCTACTTGGAAAGCTTACAACCTTTGAATTAAGTGCATTAGGTGGATTACTTCCAAGCCTGAGACAATATTCAAAGCCGCATTGAATGGTAAGGAAATGTAGAAATTAGATCTGAATGAAAGACCTACAAGGAGAATGTGAAGATGGGAGGAGCTAAAGGAAGTGGAAGAGGAAGACTCGGAGTTTGAAGAGTCGGAAGCAAAGTTTTCTTCAAGAAAAGAGTATATCAAGCATAACCACATTAAAGACCTTGAAGATGTATTCACAAATACATTCATTTTTCATAGGCATACTTGATTCCTTCTCACACTTCAAAGTTAAACAACTACATTCAAGAAACCTATAAGCATCTTCATAAATATTTGTGATCTTAATATTAATTTATGAAGGTATATATTTACAAGATAGATCAAATATTTATCTTTACATTTATGTACCTTCCTTTATATAAAATTTCATTTAAATTTAAAGGTTAATTCCTAAATAGGGGTTTGACAAAGGAAAAACCCCTTTTAAATAATGAATTATATATTTTTTGTGAGAAAAAATGTTGGCAAGTTGGATGTGCTAGTATTGATGTCAACATGTCTATTATATAGTCTGGATGTTTTTTGTGAAGGGTTTCCAGTAACACAGGGTTATCATAAGAATGGTGAAGGAATATTACTGAAGACAAGGAGTCACACATCTCATGTGATGATGTAGAGATTTTCTACATTTTTCATGTCAAGTTTAAGTTGTTGATATGATAATTTGATCAAGTTATGATGTCATAGATGAAGACTAGTTATTTTACTATTTTTCTAATGTAATAGAATTGAAGAGAATGAATTCATGCACGTACTCAAAGTGAGATCTTTGGTTGTCAAACTAGGAATGTGTTAAGGAAATAGAAATATGTCTATCATTAAAACAGTTTGGGATTATAATGACCCGCAAGGAATTTACAAGTATTTTATTTTTGGGTAACTTTGTTCTTCAAGTTTAGCATGAAATGATGACATATACGATGATTGTGATGGATTTTATTATTTTTTTGAGCTTTATGATTCATTATTATGATCTAGGATTATGTGCTTGATGAGTTGGTAGCCTACATTGATCAAGGTGACCAAGTTCAATGGATTTGAACATGTTTATAGTTTTGTAGCTGGCATGTCATCAAAACTTGACAAAACAGTTTAAGATAGATAGGTAAAACATTTTAGGGTTATTATTATGATCTTGAGGTTTTTGGGAGCATCTTAGAAATGTTTTGCACATGTGTAGTAATCTAGATAGTTTACTTTGGTACTAACAATTGAAATTTTTAGGGTTAGGTTTTTCTCACCTATTGCTTGCTAAATATGGTGAAATAGGGTTTGATTTTTATTTTCATGTGGGTGTCAGGTTTTGGAAGATTGCAAAATGAAAAGGTTTCTACTAAAGTGATGCAGGAGCATCCTGGGTGTAAGGGCAATCTTGCATCACCCAAAAATATTTATGTTTTCTTTTCAATAAGGGCTACCTTGTGCAGAGCTACTATTTATGGAAACTTGCTATTTTTAGTAAGTTGGCCATACGATCTCGAAATGTTATGATTTTGCATGTGGAGGTTCATCTCAGTCATATCAGCTTGTCAGTAAATTTTCATGGCTAGATCAGGTCTAGTTTTGAAGATATTGAAAATTTCCTGTATTGAAAACAGGGTACAAAAACTTCGAGCTCAGTTTTGAAGGCTTTAGAGGCCCCGGACGAGGTTGAAACTTGGGCTCGATGATGCTTAGATGATCAATTTTTTGTAGAGCGCTTTGTGGCATTTCCGAAATGGGGTTATAAGAGTCAATCGAGTCAACTGGTGATGACTTATGGTCTCCGGAAGTTGGGTCACCTGAAATAGCAGAAAATAATTTTCCTTCAAAATTTTTGGGTTTCAAAAGTTATTTTGAGCCGACTTTGATGTACTA
>MU226278.1:3422174-3443838 GCA_018584345.1 Thuja plicata | reverse complement strand
TGTCCAACACTCAGCAAGTTATGATGTAATCCATCAACATATAGAACATCATATGTCTTATTCTTTCCATCCAAAGTGATAGAACCTCTGCCTATGATAGGTTTAGGAGTGTTATCTCCAAATCTAATGATACCACCTTTGTACTTGTCTAACTGAACAAATCTGTCTTTGTCACCTATCATATGATGAGAGCATCTATTGTCAATGATCCAATCAGTTTTGATGTCTACTTTGGAAATTAGGGCTAGTTCTTGTTCTTCCTTTTCATCTGCAATGTCCATTTCCTCAAGAATCCTTTCCATATCTCTAAGGGAAACGAATCCAATTTCTTCTTCTCCTAAATCTTCATCGGTTACACCCTATTCAACATGATAACATTCCTTCTTATATTTGGGTTTTTAATCAGATCTGAACTTCTTGACTCTTTTGGGAAATTTAGATGCAAAGTGACCTATCTTATTACATGAAAAACATTTTAATGGAAGTTGTCCTTCATATTTACCTTTTCCTTTCTTTTCTCTTCTAGCAATCATGGCTATGATTTCTTCAAGTTCTTCATCAACATCTTCTTTCTCATTGTGACTAGCAATGTGTAAGGATTTCTTACCATGGACTGAGGCTTTGAAAGCTATTTCACTTTTAGGTTCAGTCTTCAATCTTGATATCTCAAATGTAGAGATTTTTCTATTTAGAGTCTCTCTCTTGAATTTTTGTGAGAATTGCATAGTTTCCTCTAGAATACTGATCTTGTTTTCATAGTCTGATGTCAAGGTAGTTAAAAATTTGTCCAATATATCTTCTTCTGATATTTCACCACCATTGTTCCTAATTCTGGATACTGCTTCATTTATCCTTTGATTGTAAGCTCTAATGTTTTCTTCAGGTAACATCTCAAGACTGTTGTATTTCTTCTTCCATGTCTTCCTACATGCATTGTTTTCTTGAACATCTCCTTCAAAAATGTCTTCTAAATACTTCCATATGGTATATGCTTTGTCAATTTTCTTGATTTCGGAAAATTCACTGTCAGATAAGGAGCTGATTAGGGCTTCTTTGGCAATTGCATTATTGGTAAATGTTTCCTTTTGTCTATTAGTAGCATCATCCTTTGCAAGGTCTTTCAGAGATGGAATTAGAACCTCTTTTGTAGAAATTTCAAAGATCTCAAAACCAATACACTGTAGATGTGTCATCATTTTGTTTTTCCAATTCAAATAATTCTCTCCATCAAACTTAGGGCTTTCTTTTCTGAAGTAAGACATCTGATATACCTTAAGCTGTTAGGCTTCTTCTCCAAGGCAATTGGCTCTGATACCAATTGTTAGAATAGTCCCAAAGGATAAATAAGAGGGGGATGAATTAGTTATCAGTAACTTTAGTTCTTTTTACTTCTTTAATCTTAGTATACAACAAAGTAAATGCATAATCAGATAACACAGTACTTAACACACAATTTGACTACGGGGAAACTAGATGGTAAAAACCCCTATGGGAATTACCACCCACAATAAACTATACTTGTTTGTAATAATCCTTGTTAGAAGATATTTCAACCTTGTTAGGAGTTGTACAATACAATTCAATAAGTATAGTGACCTGGTTAAGGGTCGGACCTTGTTAGGAGTCTTTTATAAATAACCCTGTTAGGGGTGGTGGACTCACTTTCCAAAAGCTCACTGCATGATGGTAAAGGCTAAAACCTTCTGTATGACAGATATGCACTATATCTAATGATGAACTATAGATTAGACCTACTATCTTGATCATTTCTAGTGTATTACAATATTTCTCTTCTTCTTCACATAGATCCTTGATGAATGAAACAACTCTGATAATCTGCTCTGCACATCTTTCTTTACATTTCATATCATTCACACTTAGCGTATCATAATTGAACTTCTATAAAGATCTTATCCAAATTAGAAGGTCATGCTGGATCTTGGAAACACTTCATCAATATCTTATTCTACTTAACTAAGCATGCAAACAATATTAAGTCCACGCAAGTCAATGCTGAATAGACGCGATGCTTCACTGAGTCAGCCTCACCAAATTAACGATAACTTTGTAATCGTGTTGAAACACGTTTGGCGCCTTTGGATTTGTATCATCAAATCATAACTAAACATGAATATACACACACATATCCTAAAGATAGGAACAAATCATGTAACACATTATATACGTCATCCCTAAACCGTTATACTTCCAGAACTGTAACTGCTAATAATAGAATTGCATAACTTTACTGAAACATCATATCTAGGTCTGCATGTATGAACATAACATAATAAACATTTCAACAACATGTATCTATCCATGCAAGTCTTCATGTCATCATTCAAATAAGTTCATACATAATAACTACTGTGTATTATATGTTGTCATCAATGACAAACATACAATCAATCAACTACTCTGAATCAAATCTCCAACAATCTCTTCATTCATACCTTTAAAAATTTGTTTTATCCATGCAATGTTCAAACAGTTTGTACCAACAACAACATAATATTCTTTCGTAGTTGACTGAGATATGCATCCTTTCTTCTTACTGATCCAAGTAACTAATATTTCTCCCACAAAGAATTCTCGAATAGTATTTCTCTTTCTACCATCAATGTTCCTATCCCAATCAACATGTGTATAAACTTTCAGTTCAAACATGCCATTTTTATTGTACCATAATCTGTAATCTTTGGTATTCCTCAAGTATCTAGGTAATCTCTTTACAGAAGTCATATGTAATTCCTTAGGATTAGTAGATAATCTTGCTACAATTACCACTATGTGTGCAATATATGGTCCTGTATGTACAACATACATCAATTTTCCAATCACATATTTTTTACAATTTCTTATTTACCTTGGTTGTCTGATCTTTTTTCAATTTGCATCCAGTGACCATAGGTGTACCGACTAGTTTTGAATCTTCCATTCTTAATGTCTCTACTACTTCCTTGATGTATTTAGATTGAGTAATGCATATGCCTTCCTCCTATTGTAACATTAGAAAGAGAAGAAAATTTTTGATCTCTCCAAACAATGACATTTCAAATTCTTTTGTCATTTCATCACTGAATGATTTTCATAAGTTATCATTACCTCCAAATATAATTGTAGACACCTAAAACTAGGCAGGTGTCCTAGAATCAACCCACTCTACAAATCTCAGCCAAATGCTCTAGTTTTCATCAAAATGGATCAAAATCAATTCAAAGGGACATTTATCAATCAAAGTGGACAAAATCAAGTTAAATCAAAGTATTAATCACCAATGACATCAAATAATAAAATATAAGCCTAAAAGGATCAATCAAAATTATATAATTGATTTTAATCAATTAATTGTATAGTTTTAAATCAAAAAGCAAATTGAACCTATTCATCCCCACATGGCTAATTTAATTAATTGATTGAATTAAATAATACTAATATCTTTCAACATGAATTTGAGAAACCAATGAGAATTAAGAACACAAAATCACATGGATCACTCCTAAATTTGAATCTCAATCACTGATTTTCAACTTTCAATCTCAATCACTCAAATTTTTCCCTTTGTCTCAGACAATCATTTAAATTGTCCCCCCATTTGAAACCATCTCAAAGCCCTTCACTCAACCGAAGCTTAATCATGAACAATTAACTCTACCCCTACACTTGGGAATTTTCTATAAATACAAGCCATTTTAAAGCATAATCATGTCATAGAAATTTGAATGCAAAGCATCTGACCTATAGCCATTTTTATAGAAAATTGGAGCATAATTGAAAGATCATCAAAGAAATTGATCATTATGGAGAGCATTTTATTTGCATTTGAATTCACAATTGTCATCACTTGAGATAATTGAGCTATATTAGGCATACTTTTATCAATTTCTCATTCTAAGATTGTCATTAGTAGAGATTAAGGTTGAGATCTTTACTAGCATACTAGTTAGAGAACCATGAGATGTTTAGTGATTTGATTACAATTCTTTAGCTTAAATTATTTATGTTTTTCCATAGAATTGTAGTTAAATAAATCAATCTCATGAAGGTGTAATTAATTGACACACAAATGGTGCCCACCGTGGGGCTTTAGGCCTCTTAATCATCATTTTTCAAAGTTTTATATGTGTTTTTCTTCACTTTTGTGCAAATTTTGCATATTTTTAGGGAAGTGACGCATATGCACATTTTAATGACGCATGTGGAAATCCTTCTATTTCAGTCATTATTTATGTGCCACCTATGAGATAAATTGTCACGTCTGTGATAGAAAAGCATCGCCTGTGAGTTGGGAAAAGCCATCTGCAAACTGTTAAATGATGCCTAATGAACATGCATCCGAAAGTGCAGAAACCAGAAGGCATGGTTACAAAGGAAAGAAAAGAGGTAAGAGCCTTTAAGAAATACTCTAAATATTTTCATAACACTTCTATTTTAGAGAATCTAGAGGTAGAAGAACACTGGTATGAGCACTACATAAAATTTAGTAGTGCATACAAGAAGAAATTTCCCACTCTAAATTAAGTTTATTCTTTAAGTTCTTAAAAGTTGTTTTTTGCAAATTTTAAAGAAAGAACTTAGTTGCATTTTTGCTTTTGCAATTTTTATTCTCTTTGATTGTTTGTGTTGACTAACTTGTTGGAGGGTCAAGAGTGGGAACTATCACCACAAGGTGAGTAGAAAATTAAGGAAAAAACCTCAAAAAAGTGCTTATGCATTGCTAGCTTTGAAAGAGGTAATCTTCTCATCAAGCTTGTTTTCCCTTAGCTTGCGAAATTTCAATTTAAACTAGTATAAATAGGGAAAACCATGTTATTGTCCATTTCAAACAAAGCATTATGCATGTGCTCTCAAATTCTTGCAAGTTGATCAAAAAGGCAAACATTTTGCATTTGAAGAGGTAGAAAGAAAGGGAGGAAATTAACCATACACTTCCATTTTAAGATCCTCTTTGTAACAAGGTTGAAAAAGAATCATTTTGTTTGAAGTGTTGGGAACAAGGAACAACAATAGGGATATGATCTTCACTTTTTAAGTGAATCAAACTCCCAAACTTGTTGAACTAAGTTCTATTTATTTCTTTTCTATACATGCTAGTTAAAATAGAGCTTTAGAGGGCCTGTCTCCCAAGATTTTCCTTACGAGGACGGGGAGAGGGAACGACCCAAAGTGGGAGAAAATTGCTTTTTCCATGATACTATCAAACCCACTATAAATAAATGCATTCTTCCTTAATGGGAAGGTGACTAAAGTATGAGCAAGTCTCTTCACTTCCTTGATTAGTCCTTTGAGATTGCACAAAATCATACTTTTGTGCATGTGGGAAGCCCACAAGGGGGTAAAAGAATTTGGCATAGTTTAGAATGGAGATGATCAATAAATCCCAAACAAGTAGCAATCCTAACTTTTATATCCAAAGTGTTTAAAAGCTAAATCGGACTTTAGTTAGATTGTGTAGAAGATAGTCTTGCTATATACTTGTTACAATGATCCAGAACATACAAATTTAGTGTTGTTTTAGGGACATGATGCAAACTTGACATTTTCTATCTTTGTTTTCAATTTTCAAGCAAGAATATTCTACAGACTTGATCAAAACATTAACACATAAAAATCAAAATATTCTAAGAAACACAAACTTGATCTGCAAAGTGCCGCTAGTGAACAGTTAACCAACACCTGTGATACTTTAAACGATGTGTGGAAGAATTTCAATACCATGTAAATCAATGGAAAGTTACACCTAGAATTTTTTAAATAGCACCTATCAATAGGAAAAAGATGCCCGCTCCACTGCAGAGTGTTGCCTACACAAATTCCAGTCAATGCCTATTAAGATTTAAGTCATGCCTACACATAGGAAAGTGACACCTAGAAACAAAGAAGGGAAAACCATGGATACTTCCCATGTTCTTGGAAAAAATAGATTTCGTATTTGAGTACCCTTTTGGGTTTCCAGTTGTTCGTAAGTTCAAATTGATCAGAATCCATAGTTTTGGATATTTTGAAAAAAATCATAAGGGATTGATCAACTTAAGTGAGAAAGGAAACATTTTAAACCCAATTCATGTCCATTCTAGCTTTTATGTGATCTCACTATATTAAAAACACCTAAAATCAGACGGTTCATATCTAATGCAGGAGATTCCTGTTCCAAGTGACACATTTACTTCTTTGAGACAAATGAAAAAACCTACAAGAGAAGAACCAACTATGTCTTTCCCCTTTGGAAGGTTGGACCCTGATCAGATCAACCATGCTAATAAAGACATGAATAACAATGGAGGTGGTGTGGTTGATAACAATAAAAATAATGGGGGAGTAATTGACCCTAATAACAAAGGGTTAAATAGTAACAATAATGGAGGATAAATGGACCCTAACAACCAAGGATTAAATAAATAAAAAATGGGGGAAATGTTGACCCTAATGATGAAGAATCAACTGATGAGAAGGTTAATGAATACATTAAAATCCCATTCTTCATGAAACTCATGGAGAAAGTGTTGGATAGAGATAGGGTGAAGTAATTTTTAGACCTGTCCCAAATGAGTCTTAAACTCCCTCACGATTATGTTGTCAATCAAATTAAACAAAAAGAAGCTGAGGAAAATCCTATTGATATGATGAACAAACAATTCAAACTATTCCAAATGCAATTGGACACAAATAAACAAAGTGGGGGCTCCTAAACCATATTCCATCGAAGCTTTGTAGACTTTTCCATTCGATAAAACCATGATTTTGATTTCATTCCCAAATAATGCTATTTTTGCTAAATATGATAATTATGAAGGAGCATATGATCCCCAAGATCATTTAAGGGAAATATGTGCATTAAGAATTGAGTCTATGTATGATACAACATATTTAATGAGGTTGTTTCCTAGGATTTTAGGAGGCATGGCAATGGATTGGTTTTCCAAGTTACCCTCCAGCATCTGAACTTTCAAATAATTGGCCTCCAATTTTGTGACTCATTATTTCTACAATATCAAATGTGAGGTTACGATGATAAATTTAGGTAATACCAAGAAATGAGAGGGAGAAGGATTCCTACTTTTCTTACAATGATGGAGAGAAGTATTCGCTAGATACCCTCGAAGTGTACCTGAAAAAGAGAAGATGGACATCTTTATTAATAGCTTGACTAATGAGATGAATTATTGGTTAAGGCTATAATGTCCTAGGTATTTCCTAGACCTAATTGAGAACATGGTTACCACGGAAGAGGTATTGGTCAAAAGTGGATAACTTAATCTTTATAAAAACAATAACAACAATACCTCCAATAACAACCAAAATAGAAATCATCCTAACAATAACCAATTATGGATGATGAATAACAACAAAGGAGTGATAAATGATGGAGTTGTAGAGGAAAATAATTTGAAGGCCACCCCTTCCAATCTTACAAAAGTATCTTCTCAAGCTAATAATGTGACTCAAGAACCCAAAGTACCTTTCAAGAATAATGTTAACAATAATAAATTTGGGAAAAACCAAGGGGGTAACAAGCCTAAGCCATTCTTTACATCATCTCCTTAAATAACATTCACACCTATGGGTGAACCACTTGAGAAGGCATTGAGAAACCTCATTCCTAATAAGATAATTAACTTACCTAGGGCTCAACCATATGAACCACAAATCAAAAATATATGGTGGAGTGAGTCTAGTCATTGTGAATACCATAGGAATCATGGACATCAAACAAATGATTGCATACATTTGAGACACGTAGTGCAAGATCTAATTGACAATGGTGTGATTAAGGTAGAAGGACCTCAAAATAATGAAGACCATAAGACATTTAAAACTCCTTTCTACAAACATGAAAAGGGTGAATCTTTTAATTCTCACAATGGAGGGAATAATGGAAACACTTCTAGAGGCAACAACAATTAAACTTTTCCCATAGCTATGAGAATACTATTAATGACCTATCTGGACATCATAGTACTATCAATGTTGTGGTGATCAAAGAACAACCTATTCAAGAGACCTCTAATGTTGTAACTAGGGGGAAAGAAGCAAGAGTTACCCTACAAGGAAGTTCTCCTAAAACCTTTGGTCTTACTTGAACAACTACTTAAGCTAAACCCACATATTCTTCACTAAAGTCTTATAGTTTGGTAGATAAATTGCACAAAACTCCAGCACAAATCTCTATCTTGGAGTTGTTGAAACTATGTCCTAATCACAAAGAAATCTTGGAAAAATCCACAGTGGAAACTAATGTTCCTATAAACATGGAGGAAGCTATGTTTCAAAAATATGGTAGGACATCTCATAGCCCCTCATTGTCTTTTATTCTCTGAACAAGATTATATTTCTGTTACCCACCCTAACATTTTTCACTTGCATATAGAAGTGTTAATCCAAAGGCATATGGTTAAGAGAGTTCCCATTGATGGGGGATTTGGTCTCAATATTTGTACATTAAACCTTGTCAAGTCTTTAGGGATATCTGAATCATCCATTGAACCTAAAAATCAAATCACCATTAAGGGTTATGATGAGGAAGAAAGGTCTTCAAAATGTATGATTATTTTACCTATACAAGTGGGACCTATCAAATAATACACCATATGTCAAGTTATCAACATGAAATTAACTTATACTATCCTATTGAGAAGACCTTGGATTCATGAGATGCAATCGATTCCTTCTACTTATCACCAATGCATAAAATTTCCACATAGGAGTGAAGAGATCACAATTGGAGAAGATTATAGTCCCTTTCAATATTGCAACAAATTGAAGCCAAGTCATGAATTATTTATTCCTCACAATAGGGAAGGATTCATCCCTAATGATACTAATGAAGAACATAAAGAGGAAAGTTCAAATTTGACATAAAATGTTACCTCCATCTCAAACGCTAATCAAACTAACTCAACTACATCAACTAAGGGAAAGGAAAACATCAATTATGAGGGTGAAAATTCACATGATAATTCAGTTAAGACTTCTACATTGAAGATGGAAATTTTGAAGCATTCTAAGAAAGAAAGACAATAAGCTAAGAATTATCAATACCAAAAGATGAGTGAATTGATGCATAACTTTGAAAAACAATGTAGAATAAACTCCAAGGGAGTGGGGGAATATTTTGTTTCCCTATTTGATTTACCAACCTCTCCTAGGAAATGGAAAACCATCAAGTGCTGATCCCCCTCATAAATATAACTCTCATTTTGTACGAGAGAGTGAAAAATATTCTTTAGACAAGGAAGATAATGAAGTACTACAATGGCTCTATAAGGAGGAAGACACTTCAAATAATCCCATGGAAAGAGTACAAAACATCAACAGTCAAACTCATTAATATGTAAAAGGGTATCAAATTATGCAAAAAATGGGATATAAGGGAAGAGGACCCTTAGGAGTTTGTAATAGAGGATTGCTAGAACCCATTGAACCAGCTTGGAGATGAAAAGAAGAGAAATCCGGGATAGGTTTTCAACACAAAGGATAAATTTCAACTCCAATGCATGATTTTGATGAATGTGTGCACAAGGTAGGTTCCAAGAGTGAAGATGATTCTGGGGATTATGAGTGGGATTCCTTTTCTAAAGAGTCTTTCCATGACATAGAAGTTGATGTTATTCAAACATATGCAACTTTTCCCAATATCACAAGTCAAGACAATGAACATCAAGGTTCAAATTCTACACAAGTGTAAAGTGAACCTAAGGAATCCAACATAGGTAAAGTATCTAGGACTAATCAATGGATAGGTGAACCTTGGTTACCTTCATGGGGGGGGGTGATTAAAAAAATGTATTTAATCCACACTCATTCTTTCCCATGGAAATCAACGAGGACTCTAGTGAAGGAGATTTTGATCCTACTTCCGTGGAACATCTTGAAGAAGCCCATGTCAAAGACCTAAGTGATACAATCTAAAAAATTTCAAATGAGGTCATGTCCTTAAACCCTTGGAATGACCACTTTCCAAATGAATCCTTAGACTGAATGCACCTGGAACTCATTGATTGGGATTTATCTGAACCAAATGACTTATTATACTTTCCCAATGACCTTGCAATTTCCCAATACCTAATTATGGTTGAGCCATATTCTTCCATAAATGAATACAATACAGACATAATGATAGAGCTAGGGGTCCAATCTCTTAATCCACAAAATAAAAGAAAAAAATACAAAAAAAAAATGAAAAGGTCTAGTGGTGAAAACCACCATGTCGCAGTGCTAGAACCTAAAAAGGTAAAAATATCGGATGTTTATAAAGGTGAAAACCCAATTGTGGCGCCTAAGGAAGAGAGGTTGGATACCCTACCAAAACATGAAGATGAAAGATCAGCCATCCTTATTGAACCAACAAAGAAATTTAACATTGACATCCAAGAGTCCCAAGTTTATTCATTTAGCAACATCTTTGAGTCCATCAGAAAGGAAGGAGTTCATCGAATTCTTTCAAGCAAAGAAAATAAACTTTGCATGGTTTTATGCTGACATGTCCAGGCTAGATCCAAGCTTTATAATGCATCATTTGAATGTGAAACCTGTAAAGAAAAAATTGATAAAGATGCACCCTCATGTGGCACTTTTAGTAAAAGAAGAATTGGAAAAGCTACTCAAGGTTGGGTTCATAAGAGTGATTGCATATGAAAAATGGATATCAAACATTGTACTAGTCACAAAATATGACAAATCCATTACAGCTTACATGGATTTTAGAGATCTCAATCTTGCTTTCCCAAAAGATGATTTTCCGCTACCTAGCATTGATGCTATAGTGCACTTAACAACAGGTCATTCTATATTTTCCTTGATGGATGGATTTAGTTGATACAATCAAATTTGAATTGCACCCAAAGACCAAGAAAAGACAGCTTTTGCATACCCATGGGGAACCTTTTGTTGGAATGTGATGCCTTCGGTCTAAAAAATATGAGAGCAACTTACCAAAGAGCAATGACCACCATCTTCCATGATATGATGCGTACCTTTTTAGAAGACTATATGGAAGATATTCTAGAAAAATAACATGACGAAAAGGATCACTTACCAATATTAGAAAATATCTTCACAAGGTTAGAGAAATTCAAAGTGAGACTCAATCCAAAGAAATGTTATTTTGGGTTACAATCCCACAAACTCTTAGGTTACATTGTTTCTCAAAAAGGCATTGAAGTAGATCCCAAGAAAGTACAAGAATTAATGGACATGGAAATTCCTAAGAATATTAGCCAAATGATGTCTCTTCAAGGAAGGTGCCAATCTATAATGAGATTCATTTATCAATTGGCGGAAAAATGTCATTAATTCACAAGGTTGCAACATAAAGACACCATTTTTACATGGGATGAAGAGTGTGACAAAGCTTTCACATTGTTAAAACATACTTGTTGAATCCGCGCATCTTGATGTAACCTACCAAATGCAAACCCTTTTTTCCTTACATATCGAAAATAGAGAAATCTTTAGGGGTCCTATTGGCACAAAAAGACAATGAAGGAAAAGAAAGAGCCATTTACTACTTGAGTAGAACATTGATAAAATATGAATTGAACTATAGCTTTATGGAAAGGGATTTCCTAGTAGTGGTGTTTGCCTCTTAAGAGATTGGACATTCAATGTTGATGCATAAAGTGAATTTAATTGCCAAAATTGATCCTTTGAAGTATCTACTTAGTAAAACAGCCCTAAGAGGAAGGATTGCAAAATGGGTGATGGTACTTATTGAGTTTGATATTGAGTAGGTGGATAGGAAAGAAATAAAGGGACAAGTAATTTCTAATCAGTTGGACAAACAACCTTTAGAGTCTACATATCCAATTCAAGTGGAGTATCGTGATTTAGAGATTGTTAATGTGGAAGTAAAGACATGGACCATATATTTTGATGGATCATATACTCAAAGTGGTTTAGGGGCATGAATTCTTTTGATAACACCTCAAGGTTAAACAATTCCCAAATCTTACTATAGACACCTAAAATTTACCAGGTATATCTCAAGCATCCCAAACTATAAATCTCATCCAAATGCTTCATAATACCATCTCAATGCAAATCAAATGGATATTTATCAAATCAAAGGAAAAAAATTCAAATCAAATTAAATGATCAAATAATCATGAAATCAAATAATTAAATTCAAGCCTAAAGAGATTAATCAAATTATGCAATTGATTTTTAAATTGTATAGTTCAAGTCAAAAAGGATCAAATCCAACCCAATCACCCTTCCATGGCTAATTTTTTTAAATGATGGAGTTATTTAATTCCTAATTCTTTGAGACAACCAACCAACTTTCCCTCCATTTGTAAACAGCTCCAAGCTTTTGACTTAACCAAGATTTGATCATGATCAACTCACTCTACCCCGTACCCTTGGGAAAATGCTATAAATACAAGAAAATTCCTTTGTGTTTGGGATCCAAGAATTCAAGAGCCAAAGCATCCTTATTATAGACACATTGAGGAGCATTTGAGAGCTTTTGAGAGAGTTTTAGCATTTGCATTTCAGTTAGTATATCATTCTTAGGAGCATTTTCTATTTTCTCTTATGATCTTGGAGCATTTTTGAGCATTTTGAGCATTCTAGTTAGATTTGAGCATTTAAATTTCATACATATCTCATTCTAGGATTGTCCTTGAGAGAGATTAAGCTTGAGAGCTCTCTTAACAAAGCTTGGATAGAGAACCATGAGATGATATAGTTTGTTTAGTTTGAATTCTTAGATTAACTTGTTTATCTTTCCATAGAATTGTTGCTTTCATTCTTAATTTCATGAAGGTGTATTTTCTTACACACATAATGGTGCCCACCATGGGGCTCTAAGCCTTTGTTTTGACATTTTTATCATTTTATTTGGTCTATTTTCTTTGTTCTTGGTGTTTTTCTTGCAGAAAATAGGAGAAGAGCCACGTATACGATGCAAAGAGTCACCTACGAACACCAAAATTCCACTTGAAAAGAATGAATCCTCTCCGTCTTTCTTTCTCCTGCCGTGTGGGAGATAAATTGGACCGCCTACTAGATAAATTGTGCTGCCTGTCAGATAAAGTGCACTGCCTATGAACTTTGAACAGATGCTTATCAGCAATTTATGACCGCTCTTTATACTTTCTGCACAGCTTTTTATGTTTATTTTACCGCCTGTGATATTTTAAGCACCGAAGATTAAATGTTAAAAGCCGCATCTAAAGTTTAAAGTTATGCTTAATAACATTTTTCAGCCACTGTTTAGCTGTAAAATTCTGTGTAGCCAATTTTTCTTTAAATTAGTTCTTGGCTAATTCTGTCACTTTTGTAATTCTCTATGTTTTCTTGTTCTACAGATGAAAAACCACCCAAAGGTGCAGAAACCAAAGAAGCGAATCTTAAGGCCTAGCAAGTGGGTAAGAGCTAAAACCAAAAATGATAAAGAGATTCATAATGCAACTTTATTAGAGAGTTTGTTTGAGGAAGAACATTTATATGATCATTATATTAAGGTGTTCTTTTCATATAAGAGAAAATTTCCTACTCTTTGAATAATTTGCATCCTTACTTTCTTTAAAAGCTTTAATCTATAAATCATTCATTTGAAAGAGCTTTTAGGAGGTTTTTGTGTCTTTTAAGGTTTTCAAGTTTTCTTCGCTTTGATGTGCTTTGTGTTGACTAACTTTGTTGGAGGAGATGGAGTGGGAACGATCACCACTAGGTGAGTAAAAACAAGCCAAAATACTCAAAAATGTGCCTAGCCCTTTGCTAGCTTCGAAATCAGGTATTTTTCTCATCAAGCTTGCATTTGATTAAATTGTGGTTTTCTTTAAATCTAGCATAAATAAAATATCCTTTATTTCATCCAAATTGAAAAAGCATTAGGCATATGCTCTTCACTCTTTGAAGTGAATCAAAAAGCCAAACGTGCAAAGCCAATTTGGTAGAAGGACAAGGATAGGCAAATTGAACCACACATTTCCATACTAAGAACCTCCTTGTTAAGGGGTTGAAAAATGAACAAAGTTGTTTAAAGTGTTTGGAAAAAAAGGAAGATAATAGGGATATGCTCTTCACTCTTTGAGTGAATCAAATTCCCAAATTTGTTGGAGCAAGTTCAATTCCCGCTTTTATGAACATGCTAGCTAAATAGAGCTTTAAAGGGCCTACCTCCCAAGAATTTCCTTACGAGGACGGTGAGAGGGAATGACCCAAAGTGGGAGATACTTTATTTTACCACAATATCATCCAACCCACTATAAATAATGCACTTTTCCTTAATCAAAAAGTGACTAAAACTTGTGCAAGCCATCCTCACTTCCTCTAGTAGTCCTTCGGGATTGTGCAAAATCATACTTTTTTGCATGTGGGAAGCCCTCAAAGGGGTAAAGGATCTTGTCAAGGTTTAGACCGGAATAGGTTGAGACCTGGTAAAATAGAATACCTACCTTTGTAGAGCCATGTTTAAAACCCAAATTTGTTGAGGCTAAGGTAGACTCCTTGGAAGATATTCCTGTACAAACCTGTTGAAACATCCGAGAACATATCTTACATGTATGCTGAGTTTGTATTTCATTTTCATGCAAGAATACTGTTTGATAAATCTGATCATAGATATTAAAATTTTAAACACTGAAAATACTATTAAAATTGAAAAAATCAGTTCTGATCAGCAAAATGCCACGTACAATTATTGAAGAGTCACTTAAAAACAAAACTGGGCCGCTTACCAAACATAAAACGCCGTGTGACAACATCCAACAACCGCGTGTTAAATATAAAGAGCCACGTAACAATATTTCAAGAACACCTAACAATAGAGAAATGTCACCTGCCAACTGCAGAGTGCCACGTAGAGATTTTCTAGTAACCACGTAGTATCAGTAAAAGGCCACCTACACACAGGTAAGAGCTGCCTGGAAATATTAAAAGGAAAACAATGGGTATCTACCAAAAGTTTAAGAAAAAGGAAATTTGATTTTTGGATACCCTTTTGGATGTTCTATCACTGAGAATACTTGTCTTGATCAGAATCTTCCATTTCTGGACATTTCACAAATTCATACACAGATGGTCATTGAACAAGTTTGAAAACCTAGGATCCTCATTTTGACATATGTTAATGCCAGTTTTCACTCGATCCCATTGCATAAAAGCTACCCTACAATCAGACGGGTCTTATTTGAGATAATAGTGTCCCTTCCTAGGTGATTCCTTTTCTGCAAATCCTATATATGAGACCACCAAGGAAACAAAACCGAGGATGTCTTTTCCATTTGGTCATATAGATCCTGATCAGATTAATCATGTGAACAAGGATTTAACCAAACAAGGAAATGTTGATCCTAATGACAAAGGATCCAACACCAATATCAATGGAGGGACAAACATAGATCCTAACAATCAAGGGATGAATAAAACTAACAATGGGGGCAATATGGACCCAAATGAGGAAGAACTAACTGATGAAAAGGTTACCAAGGCTATGCAAAGCCCTTTCTTTATGAAACTTGTGGACAAAGTATTGGAGAAGGAAAAAGAGAAGTACTTCCTAGACCTAGCACAAATGGGTCTCAAAATTCCACACGATTATGATTTTGCCAAACTTAAGAAAGAAGAAGCAAAGGATAATCCCATTGATATCATGAACAAACAATTCCAACTTTTTCAACTAAAATTGGACACATTGAAACAAGGTGGGGATCCTAAACCTTTTTCTATTGAAGCCTTGTGTCCTTTTCCTTTTGACAAGTCCTTAGTCATGATACCATTTCCAACAAATGCTATTTATCTGAAATATGATAAGTATGAAGGAACATCTGATCCCCAAGATCACTTAAGGGAATTTTGTGCCCTAAGTCTAGAGTTCATGCATGAAACAACTTACCTCATGAGGTTATTCCCTAGAAGTTTGGGAGGCCTGGAAATGGAGTGGTTCCCAAAATTACCCTCCGGTATTAGGACCTTTGAGGAATTGGCCTCTAAATTTGTAAACGCACTATTCTTATAACATCAAACATGAGGTTACAATGTTAAATCTATGCAATACCAAACAAAGATATGGAGAGGGGTTCCTACTTTTCCTACAATGATGGAGGGTAGTATTTTGTAGATACCCTCAAAGTGTACCCAAAAAGGAAAAGATGGATATCTTTGTGAACAACCTGAATCATGAAATGAACTATTGTTTAAGGCTACAATGCACTAGGTCATTCCAAGACTTAATTGAGAATGGAGTGACAACAGAAGAGGTATTGGTGAAAAGTGGAGAAATTAAACTCTACAAAGATAACAAAAATAACAACAACAACAACAACAATAACTCCAACAACAATCAAAATCACAATAACAACAACAACAACAACAACAACAACAGTCGATATTGGACAGGGAATAACAACAACAATAAAGGAGTGGTTAACGATGGAGTGGTGGAGGCTAATACTTTAAAATCTATCCCTTTCAACCTCACTCAAAACTTAGCTCAAGCCAATAACGTAAATCAAGCCCCCAAAGTGCCCTTCAACAATAACACCAACAAAAACTTTGGGAATAATCAAGGGGTTTCTAAGCCTAAATCGTTCTTTGCACCTACACCCAAGAGGAAATTGACTACTTTGGATGAACCATTGGAAAATGCATTAAGGACACTTATTGAAAATAAAATTATCAATCTACCAAAGGCTTAACCCTATGAACCACACATCAAGCCAAACTGGTGGAATGAGAAAAACCATTTTGACTATCATTGAAATAGGGGACATAAGACCAACGATTGTTTACATCTCAAACATGTGGTACAAGATCTCATAGACAATGGTGTGATAAAGGTGGATGGACCTCAAAATAATGAAGATCACATAGCCTTTAAGAATCCTTTTTATAAGCATGAAAAGGGAGAATCTTCTAATTCTAACAATGGAGGAAACAATGCAAATAATGTAAAAAGTATTCATAATGTCAACTTTGCCCATACTTATGACAATACCATCAATGTTGTTGTAATTAGAGACCAAACTATTCAAGGGTCTGCTAATATCATCACAAGGGGGCAAGCCTCAAAGGTTACCTTACAAGGAGTTACTCTATTACTATTGGTCCCAAGGCACCAACTATTGTGGCTAAACAAACACCACCCACCACAAACCCTTATAGTTTGGTGGAAAAATTACAAAAGACTCCCGCCCAAATATCAATTTTGGAGTTACTAAAATTATCTCCTAATCACAAGGAGATTCTGGAAAAGGCCTTATGTGAGACCAGGGTCCTGATAAAATTGGAGGAAGACAAATTTTAGAACATGGTAGGACACCCTTATAGCCCCTCATTGCCTTTCCTTTTTGGAGCAAGATGACATGTCTATCACACATCCTCAAAACTTACCCTTTCATATAGAGGTATTAATCCAAAGACATAGGGTTAAGAGAGTCTTCGTAGATGGTGGAGCTGGTCTAAATATTTGCACTTTAAACCTTGTCAAGTCATTAGGTTTATCCGATTCTTCCATTGATCCAAAGAAGAAAATAACTATTAAGGCTTATGATGAAGAGGAAAGATATTCAAAGGGTATGATCATTCTACCAATTCAAGTGGGACCTATAAAAAAGGACACTATATGTCAGGTCCTTGACATTAAATTGACCTACAACATCTTACTAGGAAGGCCTTGGATACATGAGATGCAAGCGGTACCTTCTACATATCACCAATGCATGAAATTTCCATACCTAGGGGAGGAGATCACAATTGGAGGAGATTCAAACCCATTCCAATATTGTAATGCTTTGAAGCCAAGTCATGAATTGTATATTCCTCATAATAGGGAAAGATTTATCCCTGATATTACCATGGAAGAAGCCAAAGAAGAAAAACTAGAACCAACATCAAAAGTCACATCTACTCCTAACCCTATTCAAACTAACTCAACTACATCGACTAAGGGAAAAGAAAAGATGACTTATGAGGGTTCAAATTCGAAGGATACTTCATTTCAGACTTCAAAATTGAGATTGGAATCTTCTAAACCCACTAAAGAAGAAAGAGAACAAACTAAGAAAGATCATTATGAAAATATGAGTGACCTAATGCATCAATTTGAAAAACAATGTAAAATTAACTCAAAAGGAGTAGGGGAATATTCTGTTTCCCTCTTTGATTTACCTACATATCCAAGGACACATGGGAAACCATCCAAAAATCATCAACCTCATAAGTACAATGCCCATTTTGTGAGGGAATGTGACAAACAAGAATTAGACAAAGAAGATAATGAGGTATTACAATGGCTCTAAGAAGAGGATGATAATTCAGGTAATCCCAATGAAAGGGTGCAACATATCAATATCCAAATTGATCAATATGGCAAAATATTTTATATCATGAAGAAAATGGGGTATAAGGGAAGAGGACCCTTAGGAGTTTGACACAGAGGGTTGTTATAACCTATTGAACCCATTTGGAGAGCCAAAGAAGAGAAAGCCAGCATAGGTTTTCAACATAAAGGAGAAAGTTCAAGTCCCATGCATGATTTCCATGCACATATCCATATGATAGGCTCTGAAAGTGAAGATAATTCTAGAGAATATGAGTGGGATTCCTTGTCCAAAGAATCTTTTCATGACATAGAGTTTGATACCATTCACACTTATGCAATTCCTCCTAAAGTTGAAAATGAAGAACATATGGCTCAAGGTTCGAATTCAACTCAAACATCAAGTGAACCTCAACAAGTCAACATAGGACAAGCACCTCTTTTTACTCAATGGGTAGGTGAACCTTGGGTACCTTCATGGGTGGGAGATTCTACCCTAGTGTTTAATCCACATGCTTTCTTTCCCATAGAAATCTTAGAGGACTCTGATGGAGAGGATTTTGATCCTTCTTCCATGGACCATCTTGAAGAGGCACATGTCATAGACCATGATGATACAATGTACAAACCATATAATGAAGTCATGTCCTTAACTCCTTCAAATGAAAACCCATTCAATGATTCTTTTTCCTTAATGCATCCTAAACTTATCATTTGGGATCTATCTGAGTCAAATGACTTACTCTACTTCCCAAATGACAATTCAATGGCTTTATACCTCAATGCAGTCGAACCCAATTCTTCCAAAAATGAATTCACTCCAGACATGATGATAGGGGTAGGTGTTCAACCTTTTAATCCAAAAAATGAAGAGAAAATATACAAAAAAATGAGAAGGTCTAGTGGTGAAAACCACCATGTGGCAGTGCTAGACCCATAAAAAGTAAAAATAAAGGATGTTTTCGAAGGTGAAAACCCAATTGTGGCACCTAAGGGAGAAAGGTTGGACACTTTGCCAGCTCATAAAGATGAAATATCACCTATAATTATTGAACCTATAGAAAAGGTCAACATTGGAATAGAAAAGGATCCTAAATTCATTCACTTAGTAGCATCTTTGAGTTCTTCAGAGAGAGAAGAGTTCATTGCATTCTTTCAAGTGAAGAAAATAAAATTTGCATGGTCATATGCTAGCATGCCTAGATTAGATCCAATTTTCATTATGCATCACTTAAATGTGAAACCAGGGGTTAAGCCCATAAAGCAGAACTTGAGAAAAATGCATCCACACATAGCCATATTAGTCAAAGCTGAATTGGAGAAATTGCTCAAGGCAGGATTTATAAGAGTAATAGCATATACCAAATGGATCTCCAATATTGTACCAATTACCAAAAATGATAAAACAATAAGAGTTTGCACAGATTTCAGAGATTTAAACCTTTCTTGTCCAAAAGATGACATTCCCTTACCTAGCATTGATGCTATTGTAGATCTCAGGGCACGTCATTCTATGCTTTCACTTATGGATGGATTCAGTGGGTATAATCAAATTCACATAGCACCTGAGGATCAAGAGAATATATCTTTTACATGCCCATGGGGTACCTTTTGTTGGAATGTAATGCCTTTTAGTCTTAAGAATGCCGGAGCCACCTACCAAAGAGCCATGACTACCATTTTCCATGATATGATGCACACCTTTATGGAAGATTATGTGGATGATATTTTAGCTAAGTCACATAAAAGAAAAGATCATCTCTCCATACTTAACAATATTTTTACAAGGTTAGAAAAATTGAAGGTGAGACTTAACCCAAAGAAATGTGCTTTTGAGGTACAATCTGGAAAACTCCTAGGATACATTGTTTTAGTAAAAGGCATTGAAGTAGATCCTAAAAAGGTACAAGAAATAATGGACATGGGAATTCCAAAGAATATTAGTTAAATGAGGTCACTTCAAGGAGTAATTCAATCTATTAGAAGGTTCATTTCTCAATTGGCAGAAAAATGCCATTCTTTCACCAGATTACTACATAACGACACCATCTTCACATGGGATGAGGAGTGTGACAAAGCCTTTTTATTGTTGAAAACATACTTGTTGAATCCTCCTATCTTAATGTCACCAATTCAAGGGAAACCTTTATTACTCTACATTTCAGCAACATAAAAATCTTTAGGAGTCTTATTGGCACAAGAGGATGATGAAGGAAAAGAAAGGGCTATCTACTACTTGAGTACAACCTTGATCAAATATGAGTTAAATTATAGCTTCATCGAAAGGGCTTGCCTAGCAGTGGTATTTTCCTCTCAAAATTTAAGACACTATATGTTGTTGCATAAGGTGAAACTCATAGCTAAAATTGATCCCTTGAAATACTTACTTAGTAAAATAGATTTAACTAGAAGGATTGCAAAGTGGGTCATGGTACTTAGTGAATTCAACATTGAATATGTTGATAGGAAAGGAATCAAAGGTCAAGTTATAGCCAATCATTTGGTTGAATATACTCAAGAATCTACACATCCTATACAAGTTGAATTCCCAGATTCTTCAATTGTGAATGTCGAAGCTAAGACATGGACTCTATACTTTGATGGATCATATACCAAAAATGGTAGTGGAGAAGGAATTCTTTTGATTACACCACAAGGTTACACAAACCCAAAAACTTACAAGTTATTGTTCCCTTGCACTAATAACATAGCAGAGTATGAAGCTTTGGTCATAGGAATCAAGACAACTTTGGAATGGAATGTCACAGAATTACAGGTCTATGGGGACTCTCAATTAGTCATTAATCAAGTTAATGATGAATATAATACTAAGGATGAAAAATTGTTTCCTTACAAGAACTTGGTGGACAGCTAGAAGAAGTACTTTTCTTTGATTACTTTTGTACAAATTCCAAGAGACAAGAATAGAGCAGCCGATGCAATGGCTACTTTGGCATCTTTACTTCAGCTACCCGATCAAAATGAAAAGTTTGAGTTCTTGGAGGAAGAATTGGTGAAACCAACATTTGACCTACCTGAGACCCAAATTATTGCTCTTTTACATGGACATGACTCTCCGTGGTATGGACCTATCTATGCTTACCTCAAAATCAAACCCTACCTATTGACCAAACGTACGCTCAAAAGTGAAATTTCATAAGACAAGCAGCCCGTTATACTATCCTTTCTGACACATTGTATCATAAAGGTCTTGATGGAACACTCCTTAGATGTCTAGAGGAAGATGAATCAAAATTAGCTTTAAAAGATGGCCACGAGGGGATTTGTGGGTCACATTCAAATGGTTTAAACCTAGCTAAGAAAATCTTACGTATGGGGTACTTTTGGAAAACCTTAGAATGAGATGCTTGTCAATATGTTAAAGTTTGCAAGAAATGT
>MU226278.1:3402631-3413396 GCA_018584345.1 Thuja plicata | reverse complement strand
TTTATGCATGTCAATAACTGTGAATGTTTAATGAACAATAAAAGGTCAATTTACCGAGTAACAGCAATATATATTGAAGACATCTAAGGGACTTGTGGATTTATTTTTGTGGTAATTGATTCACCCCACCCCTCTCAGTTACTCCATCCATATTTCCAACATTATTTTATCAGGATTAAAATTTGACATACCTTAAATGATCAGATTGTCTGGAATTCTTATTTGAAAATCTTGATACATTTCACAAACACTTGGAATTTTGATGAGTTTTTCATTAACCTTTTTAAGTCATGTTCTTTTTAGCTAATCATTGATGTTTTGGCTAGATTGGCAAGGATAAAAGACATGATGTTTTTCTTAAGCTTCTGAGTGACTATTTTGAGGAAGATTATTTAACTTGTGTGAATTAGTCCAAAGACATGGTCATCAAAGAACCATAGACGACATTCCTACAGGACGAAGGGTTAACCTTTGTTTTTTTATGCAAAAGGATACCTTGGTTATTTAGATTTTCCATATCTTAATACCAACATCCACTTGCAACATTGAATCTGATTAAACCAGTATTCATACTCCCATAGTTGGTGTTCCAACTAGTGAGAGTTGTACTTGGTTTTGTAAATAGGGGTTACCACATGAGGGGTTACATAAAATTTACCAGGTGTATCTCAAGCATCCCAAACTATAAATCTCAGCCAAATACTTCATAATACCATCTCAATGCAAATCAAATGGACATTTATCAAATAAAAGGAACAAAATTCAAATCAAATTAAATGATCAAATAATCATGAAATCAAATTATTAAATTCAAGCCTAAAGGGATTAATCAAATTATGCAATTGATTTTTCAATTGTATAGTTCAAATCAAAAAGGATCAAATCCAACCCAATCACCATTCCATGGCTAATTTAATTAAATGATGGATTTATTTAATTCCTAATCTTTGAGACAACCAACCAACTTTCCCTCCATTTTCAAACACCTCAAAGCTTTTGAATTAACCAAGCTTTGATCATGATCAACTCACTCTACCCCCTACCCTTGGGAAAATATTATAAATACAAGCAAATTCCTTTATGTTCGGGATCCAAGAATTCAAGAGCCAAAGAATCCTTATTATAGACACATTGAGGAGCATTTGAGAGCTTTTGAGATAGTTTTAGCATTTGCATTTCATTTAGTATATCATGCTTAGGAGCATTTGCTATTTTCTGTTATGATCTTGGAGCATTTTTGAGCATTTTGAGCATTCTAGCTAGATTTTAGCATTTAAATTTCATACATATCTCATTCTAGGATTGTCCTTGAGAGAGATTAAGCCTGAGAGCTCTCTTAAAAAAGTTTGGATAGAGAACCATGAGATGATATAGTTTGTTTAGTTTCAATTCTTAGATTAACTTGTTTATCTTTCCATAGAATTGTTGCTTTCGTTCTTAATTTCATGAAGGTGTTTTTTCTTACACACACTTACAAACTATTGTTTCCTTGCACAAATAAAATTTTTGAATATAAATCTTTGGTCATAGGTCTCAAAATGTCCTTGGAATGGAATCTCATAGTATTACAAGTTTATGGAGACTCTCAATTAGTCATCAACCAAATCAATGATGAATACAACACCAAAGATGAAAAATTGATGCAATATAAAAGGATGGTGAACGATTGGAAATAATATTTTTCTTTGATTACTTTTGAGAAAATTCCATGGGACAAAAATAGAGCAGCTAATGCAATGGCTACCTTGGCTTTATTACTTCAAATTCCTGATCAGAATGCAAGGTACGAATTCTTGGTGGAAGAGTTTGAAAAACTGACATTTTTCTTACCTGATACCCAAATAATTGCCCTTCTTAATGGAAATGAATCACCTTTATATGGACAAATTTAAACTTATATTAAAAACCAAACCTTACCTTTCGATGGAACCTGAGCTCAAATACGACATTTAATAAGATAAACAACTTGTTATACTTTCCTATAAGACACATTGTATCACAAAGGTCTTGGCGGAATGCTCCTTAGGTGTTTAGAGGAAGAAGAATCAAGATTAGCTTTAAGAGATGTCCATGAGGGGATTTATGGGTCACATTCAAGTGTATTAAATTTATCTAAGAAAATCCTTCTTATGGGGTATTTTTTGAAAACCTTAGAGAAACATGCTTGTCAATTTGTGAAAGTTTGTGCTAAATGCCAATATCATGGAGACATGATGCATGCACCTAAACAAGAATTGCATCCATTTATCACACCATGGTCATTTTATCAATGGGGTTTAGATATAATTGGCATGATTTACCCACCATCTTCTAATGGAAATAAATACATCCTCACAGTGACAAAATATTTCACTAAATGGGTAGAGGTCATTCCTTTGACAACAACAATGAGAACGTAGATTTCCATGATTATCCTCAATCACATAATTTGTAGATATGGTATTCCTCATGCCATCTTCATGGACAATGGAAAATAATTCAAGAGCAAATATGTGGATGAACTTTGGGAAATATTTCATATTATTCACCATTCTTCCTCCATTTACTATCCTCAAGGTAATGGACAAGTCGAGGCTACAAACAAGAACATCCTCAAAATATTGAAAATATCAGTTTATAAGTCATGAAGAGATTGGAATATACAGATAAAAATTTGTCATGTTCCATGACAATGACCTTACCAAGGGTTTTAGCAATGGACTCAATGAACGGCCAGCATGGCAAGGGGAGACCAGGAAATTTGACCCAAATAGGAACCCTAAGTTTCTTGTCATTTAAGATGGTGAAGTCTCGAGACCATTTCTAGAAAACAAGCGAGGAAGACCTTACAATACATGGTCCACAGTTAGAAACCACTTCCGCCTGAGAAGGGTTAGAAAAATGGAAAAGAAAAAAACATTTGGTAAGGTTTTGCACACCGTCAAGGTGGACCCCATGAGGGGTCTAGCTCTTGTTAACCCAGTCTTTGAGGATACTTTCAGGAGGAGTATGACCCAAAAAATATCCAATCAAAGTATGCTTTTCTAACCATTCACATGCAGAATCAAATTCTTGTAGATTAAGAACAATATCAGGGTTACCTTGTGAAAAACCTTTGGGATGAACTTGTGAGGACGTTTTTTAAGAGGAGGCACCATGGCTGTCTAAAGCTTCAACTCACACACCAGCAACAACTGCTGGGCCGAAGTTGGCCGGAGCCATACTAAAAGCTAATCCTAATGCAAAAATCCTGCAGTAAATGTGGTATGATAGATGGAAAGCCCAGAGCAAAGACACGGACAATACGCCATACACATGAAACCCTAGCAGAGCACTTCCTTCTTTTCAAAACCTGTGGTCTATGTTTTTTGACGTGCATTAGATGTAGGTTTTTTATCAAATATAAACTTCCAGGTTTTACGTTCAATGAAAAATAGTAGAAAATAGAAAAAAAATTTTGAAAAATAACAGTGCCCTCTGGTTTTGAGTCTTCTTTCTATCAAAAAAAATAATTTGAATTTTGATAAATACACAAGTTATCAGCTACGCAGTCAAGGTATGTCAAAATTATGATTGAATCTACTTCAGACATTCATAAAATATGCAATAATCATGATAATTTCATCAAACCAATTGCATGCCCTCCATATGGATGTTACAAAACCAAATTCAAAAGAAGTACATTGATATCTATTTTAGAAAAAATGTTATGTTATACGAAGTCATTGTACCTTTTTGAAAAAGACATTTTCAGCAACATAGCAGTTTTAGTGGGAGAAAAAAAAAACAATTAAAATCAATTTTAAAAATATATATATATATATATATATTTAGAATCTAGACAGAAAGTCCTAAAACACTCTAGTTTACTTCATCTTCCAATTTCAAATAGTTTAACGACAATATGCATCTGAATGTGAAAGTTTTTCTCAAAATGTAGAGTTCAATATCCGTTTAGGCAAAAAAGTATAACCCACTATTGTGCGATCACCCATAAATAAACTGTGACAAATAGAAGGAGCCAAGGAATAGTCTTCTATATTTATTTTTGTCTCCTGGATTGTCTTTAATATGAAAAAAATGTGTTTATGAGGATTGAAATAGTAGGGTAATAAGACATACAAATCATGATGGGATGGAATGGAATCAAGTCCAGAAAACATAGTGGTGAAAGAATTTGTCAGATAGCAGTCCATATTTTTGTTTCCTAGGATTGACAGCTCACCATTTTTCTGTCAACTACAGTTCCCCTTTTCAGAAAAGCTTACCCTCATCTAAAATCACAATCAATGGTGTTGATTATTTTGGAGTGTTTTTGATAATGGAATATTTTCTCTCTGGTATCCTCATATATGCAGAGGTGCAGGGTGATGGTAACATTCAGAAGGATGACATTTGGCTATATATATCTTGGCTATATGACACTTGGAAATTGTACAATATATAGGCTGAGATAGACTGCAAAGATACCACTTCAAATTTACCTAAAACTAAACTCTTAGATGGAACCCCAAAAAATATTTTTAGAAGACATTAGGGAATTCACAATTATATTCACCCATGCAAAGACACCACTTTAAATTTACTTAATCTAAACTATCAAATGGAACCCTGAAAAAAGATTTTTAGAAGACATGAGAGTTCACAATTTAGTGACCCATCCAAGTAGTTTAGGATGACCCCATTAGACAAATGCTCATAATTTTGATTGTGATACTTTTATGGGGGTAGGTTGTAAATGAATTTGTACTGCATGACATGGGGCCAACTAACTATATCACATCAATAGGGAAAGTCAATTATCTAGCTTTTATTTAGTTCATTTTGTTTGTTACCTATGCATCCAACCTGAAATTTGAATTAAAATCTATCAAGTGGGTGTCATGTAGAAGTACGAAACAAACTGTATTGGAGGTATTGTTCAAATCCATTAATGTGTCTGGTATAATTGGATGCCCACAACTTTATTGAATGTCTTCTTTCTTGAGATCCAAATTTCTATCATAAACTATAGGGAAGAGCAACTTATTAAATATCTTGAAGGATAGATGATCCCATTTTTAAATTTATTTTTTCAATACAAGATTATTAAGAATTTGATCCCTTAGAAGAGTAAAGGCAACTGGAGACTTTTGAAAAGCAAGCTAAAAATATTAGGAAAGATGATTTGGGAAGGAATGTGCAAATTGGTTGGCCTAATCTAGTAAGAATGATTTGTGTGTGTATTTGTAAATCTTGTATAATCTTGTAGTATTTTATTATTTTTGATTATATACATTTGTTGAGAGTATAGTACAATTATGTCTGAAATCTTCTTATTAGAGTAGCAATTATGCATTGTGTCTCTATTGTTGGACACTTGGTTGTAATTTTGCACACTTGAATAGTCCTAATATGCATTTGATTGACTATCTACAAACTTGGTGTAGTTTTTTGTGCACTTGGGTACAAAAACTACACTTGGATGAGTTATTATGCTCTTGGTTGATCATTTGTGCACTTGGCTGGTAAAAACACAATTTTGTTTGAAAGTATCATTTCTATGTTATCAATTTTTTGATTTCTTGTAGAAAAGAGTATTTATGTATTACTGATGATTTGTGTAGAACCTTGAAAATTGTGGGATAAATATCTTTCATTGAAAGTACTATTGAGTTTCTTGTAGGACACTTGGTGAAGAAGTTATGTTCTCAAAACATTATGCATTTGTTTGATTACGTTCTCAAAACATTATGTTTTCTTTAATTAGAATAGAGGACATTTCTTTTGTAAAGGTTAATAACCTTTGTCTAAATTGTTTAGTGTGCTTTCACATGATAGGGTGGGCCTACTGCTACATGAAGTATCCTCTCCACTTTCCTACGAGATCCTTGGTATAAGATAAAAGTGATAGAAATGCCCATTTTTGTTGTTATGTAGGGTCTCCCTTATGGAAAAAAAGTAATCACCCAAGAGAGTCACCCAAGTGGTAACACACTAAGGCCAAGCTTCATTCTAACTTTAATATAAAATATATGGCTATTATCAAAGTCATAGTCAACAAGTGTAGATATGTCATACTAATGGAAGTATCCCTTAGTATTTGTGTAATGTCTAAACCACATAGTAAGTCATGAAAACCACTTAATTCTTTTTATCAGTTAAGTATCCCTTAGAGACTTTTGTCATGGTGTGCTTATTTTTCAAATAGGTGAAATTTTCCATCTATTTTTGGATCTATGATATCTAGTGTTGTCATGAAGAGATTTCAATTATTTTATTTATTTCCTTCCTTTTGCATTTTTGCAAATCCTATCTTTTGGAAAAAGTACCTTTTCTCAAACTCACCTAAATTGGCACCCATGGGAACCAAATTCTCTCTTTAGAAGTACTCCCATAAGTTTTCCATATTTAGAAAGTGTGATCCCAAATGCAAGTAAGCAGAATAGAAAGGACCAAAAAAGAAAAATATCATCAATAGGATGATTTGATATTGGGCAATTTCCTCTGGGCTAAGATAGAAGAGCAAGGACAAAAAAATAAAAATATCATCAATAGGATGATCTGATATTTTTTAAGATCTAGATTACATTCTAACCAAGCATACCTCCTTGAATATCACATCTAACCCTTTTTGTTTTTCCTATGTGGAATCATCCTTTCTTAGGATTGCATCTCCATCATTTTTATTTCTATTTTACTCATTTTGATTCCCATTTCATAGTGCCTTGTCCTAAAATTATCAAATAATTAATTTTTGTATTTCTTTGGTATCCTTATCATGTCATGTCCCGGTCTAAATTCATGTCATGTATAACCTTGAATTCTCAGTGTACATCTTTCTCTCAGTGCTTACATGACTATTTTCCTTCCTACATAGACTTGTATATAGAGACCTATTTTTGAATACCAATAAGCAGAGTTGTGCTTCACCTTTTTAATGTTTTTAAGGCTCTCAAAGTTTTGGTTTTTATATTCCAAATTTGATTGTAGGCTGCAGAGATTGATAGAAGAATTACCCAGGAAGGAAAGTCTGAGAGACATAACAAAATTCTACTTTGTCTTGTTTTTCATTTGTTGGTATCCCCTTGTGGACTGACCAAATTCACCCAATACTTGAATGTTTTATTTTACCACTAGAGCTCATCTTATTTGACAACTTCTATTATGATTTCTCTAAGGATTTTCAAATTTTCTTTTGATTATGTCTATTCAATGCTTTCCATAAATTCCATTGTTCCTCATAGGATAATGATGGCATTTCTACAAAATTACTTTCAAATCGCTTTTATTCAATTTATATGACTGGATAAGTTTAATGTTAAGACACAATAGTACTTGATCTCTATGAGGAACTTATAATATATGTTGTATTAGTTATTGGTTTCACTTAAATTCTAGAATTATCTAACATGCATTGTATGACTGAGGATTTCCCAATTTTATTTTTTTAATCCATGCTTAGTTATCACTTTAAATTAAGAACAATATACATTTCTTGTTGGATAATGTAATGTACTGTATTTCTTGTTTAATAAATTAATAAATTTTTGTAGTGTACATAGGCAGTATAGCGACTTAAAAGAATATAGACTAAAATTGCAATGAATGAGAGAGTTCTATTAAGTCTATTAAAGCTTATCATTCTAAACTACATAGATTCAAGGTCGTAAGAAATAATATTAAGCAATAAAATCATGGTTTACCGAAGTACAAATAATCAATAGTCTATAGCCTAGAGCTCAAGTGTTCTTCAAAAGTATATAAAAAATAGGGATTCCTTTGTATATGGATAATCTATCATGATTCCCCGAGGGTTCCCATATCTTGAAAACTATGAAGCATTGTATATATATTGAGTATTGTAATAGGGTACTATTGTAAGGCATCATTTTCTTTGAATTTTATTGCTTTTATTTGTCATGATCTTGATTACTTTGTGTACTTGATGTGGATATTACATGTTGAAATTGAGACATTGGTCTCATTGGCCATCATTACGTTTATCTATCACTCTTGTAGTTGTAATATCTTTTCTATCATGTTGATCCAAACATGGTGAAAATAGCCAGATTTAATGCATAATTTTAATTTTTATGTTCTTGATATGTGATTGTTATCTAGCATGAAGTGGCATCTTTGTTTAAATATTATATTGATATTTTCATGTTTTTTGGTCATGTATATGTTCTTTCATAATAATACTATCTTGATACATTTGAGAGTATGTGTTGTTTCTATCCTTTGAATTGTAGAATGTTTTTCACTGTATATGTATGACATTTTTTTTTTGTTTCTCATTTTATTATAGTAGTGTATATAGTAAGAGATACTTCATTTTCACTTTGTTTTAAACTCATTGCAACAATATTCTATAGATTGACCTCACTACCATTTCTCACTTTTTAAGCTAACCTAAGAATCATTTTTCCTCAAACATATGACTGTGATTTATCAGTAAATGAATATTCTTCTTTCGTCTTCCTTACTATCATTGAAATGTTGAAAAAAATGCCTTAATGTTGACATATGATCTAAACATTTCCACTATCCTAAATAATATACATGAGATTTCTTAAAAAAATTTATCATTGAATGAATTTATGTAACTTACAAGAAAGGACACCCTTGATGGATACTTTTTGTCCTTTGAAATTTGAAACTCTTTCATGCACTTATCAATTCTCTATACCTCTCAGATCTCTATTTATTGATCTTGTAGCTATATGTAACACTATCTTTATGAGAATTTTTTTTGGAATCTTGCTAATTATGTTAGGCTGACTGCATCATCCATATCACCATAGTCCTATTGAGAAAATTTTGTAATAGTGAATCATAAAGATTCACTATTATGAATAATATTTATATCTCTGTGGTTGAACTAGGATGGCATGTATGATGTAGGGATGGAAACCTTGACCTGATTAACAAAATTTTGAATAAGGACCCCTTAAAACTATAAAATCTAACCAACTTCACTTTTTTAAGATGGAAAAAAGGGTAACATTTCTAACAACATCTGTGTGATGCTTGCCTACTAATAATATCTAACTAGTTGCCTATACTATCCTTTGGGCACAAATTCATTAATACTTCATAAAAAATTTCAGAAGACATTCTTATTAACTATTACAACACAATTTTAGACTAAAACCTCTTCTAATTCATCTGATACATGTATATTATTTTTTATAGTTAACAAATATACTCACTACCATGAGTGATATATATACTACTTGACGAACTCAAAGAGAGAAATAACAACTTAGTTCATTATACTCACTACATCTCACCTCTACCTCTACCAAAACTTAGAAATATCAAACTAAACATGTAACCAACACTTAGGTAAATGATAAATGCAACT
This sequence comes from Thuja plicata, assembly GCA_018584345.1. Classification (NCBI taxonomy): domain Eukaryota; kingdom Viridiplantae; phylum Streptophyta; class Pinopsida; order Cupressales; family Cupressaceae; genus Thuja; species Thuja plicata. The sequence continues at coordinate 3,404,068 of MU226278.1, read as the reverse complement.
AATCTATTGTTTCTTAGCACTTATTTACCATCTACAAATTTCTTTTATATGTACAAAAATTGATCATACCTTAGAAGTATTGCTTGAGGTGAATCCCATTTACTAGTATCTTCTTCATTTCACTATCCATCCTTTATAGATGAAAAGTGTTGTGCTTCTTAAATTATAAAATAATATTCCAAATGTTTGTGTAGTGTTCAAGTTTAAATATCTTATGTTGGTTTGCTCTACAAGTGAATTTATGTTGTTTAGAGTGTGATATTGTGGCCTATGTTGGTCTTTGGCCAAATTAGTTGGTTGCAGTGATTTTATTTAAGAATTATTAATTTGAATATATTTTTGAGGAATATTTAAGAGGTTGATATGAATCTTTTCATAGTTTTTTATCATTTTCATGGATTTACGTGCATCAAATGTTATCTTTGGGTTCACTAGTTAATGTGTTCCTATGCTTGGCTACACATTACATCTGGTGCCAACTTGGAGAGTGTTGAAGTGCTTGTGCTTTGATTAAATTATTTTTGGGAAATATTTTGTGATGCATTTGGGCCCCCTTTATCTCCTTAGGTGGACCCTGTTGGTTGTTTTTCGTGTTTTGCCCTGTTCCTTGTCTTGTTCTCTGAAAGTTTACAGGTTTTCATGCCTATTCCATGTCAAAATCTTGTTAAAACCCTGCAAAAACCCTAAGACCTAATGTTAAATGATGCATTTTAAAACCCTTAGCCATGTCTTCTATTCCTTCATTACCTTTTTCAAGTTACTTCAGGCATGTGCTATTTAACAAGTTAAGTCAGGTCGCTTGATCGCGTGAATCAAAACGAATATGCCAAATGATCTCCCGACTTTGGTTTTGCCTTGTGTCTCTTAGTCTCGTGAAAAAATAGAATATTTTATAAGTGTATCGAGACTTGGCAATCTTCCTTTGGTCGGGTTGTCGCCTGATATTGTGTTATGAAGTTTTAAAGAAAGAATGGGACCCACCTTAGTCGGGTGATCGCATGATGTTGAGGAAAGTCAACAAAACGTCTTCCGACCTTGCGCCTTTCTTCATGTCGCGTGATTGCTTGATCCACCCAGTCAAACAGTTAAGGTTTCACTTCAGTCGCGTGGTCTCGTGATATTTAGCAGTTAAGAGAAAATAGCCACAATTATGCGACTAACAGTTTCCGGTTAAATGATTTCCCTCAGTCGGGATGTCGCCAGATTAGAAGGATTACTCAGATTCTCAGACTGTATAAAGTGGACGAAGTAAAAGATGACATCTGTCAGATTTCTATTGGTTGTCGTGTGATCACTTGATGAAGAAAGAGGATCAAGCGATAAAGAGACTAAGTTATGTTACCCTTCGGTCGCGAAGTCTCTTGATTTTTTAAGGGTATGTCAGATTCTAGGGCGATTAAAAGATAGCCGTCCGATGAACAAATGCCAAAATCTGAC